>JAHKOV010000088.1:0-103892 GCA_019055205.1 Fusarium cerealis | reverse complement strand
AAGCTTGGTACTGTGGTCTAGTTGGTTATGACATCTCGTTAACACCGAGAAGGTCCCCGGTTCGAGCCCGGGCAGAACCTCATTTTTTGCCGAACTAGAGGAGTAGCCACAGTGACCATGAACTTCTGTGGGGTCAAGGCTGTATTTTTAAGGCCTAGCGTTCAAAGAGAAGACAGCGCAACGGCTGTTATCTTATTGGTATGAGCGGGCGCTAGATATTGGTGAGAAGTCATGTCAGGTACAGAGTTGCGGAGCGGGGAAAACACAAGGATGTTGGCATCCACGCACTCACATTACAACTACAACATCGCTCATCAAGCTTTCTTGGAACTAACGGCTGCCATTAAGCGCACAGCAATAGAAGCTTAAATCAGCCGAGATACAGCGTCGGTAAACGGTGCAAATCATTCACTGGCGAAGTACAAGTCACAAAAGGCAGAAAGATTAAAGAATATACTGGTATAAATCTATGTGGTAAAAAGTCTATTTAGAATAGGTAGTCTAATGTCTCTGTGCAGAGAGCATTTAGAGAAGGGCAATGGCACCGATGACAGCCATGATACCGGCAGGGACAACCTGGGCGGCACCGGCAGTGACGGCAGTGGGAGTGGTGGGAGGAGCAACAGGAGCAGTGCCAGAGGGAACAACAGGGGCAGGGCCGGAAGGCTTGGAACCAGTGCCAGTGGGGCCGACAGGGGCAGGGCCGTGGCAAGCAGTGGGCTTGACGAGAGAACCGTTGCTGTCAAAGGGAGCGTATCCGAGGCACTCAGAGTACTCAGCAGCACAGGTGGCCATGTTGGCACCGGAAGCAGAGCGGCAAGAGTTGTACTTGTCAGTGCACATCTCAGCGCAGTCCTTGGCCTGAGCAGGGGTGGAAGGAGTAGCGGGAGGAGCGTAACCGGTAGGGACAACGGGAGCAGTGGTGGTGTGGTGGATACCAGTGACAGTGACGGTACCGGGCTTGGTGACGGGGATGGTCTGGTTGCCGTAGGTCAGGGTGGTCTTCTCAGGGCAGTAGGTGGTCAGCTTAGTGACAACCTCGGTGGTGTAGGCAGGGCCAGTAGGCTTGACACCCTCGTGGCAAGCAGTGGGCTCAACGAACTTGCCGCTCTCCCAAGGGTTGTAGCCGAGGCAAGCAGCGTACTTGGCAGCGCAGAAAGACATGTTGGCATCGGGGGCAACGCGGCACTCATCGAACTTGTCGGAGCACATCTCAGCGCAGTCACCAGTGTGAGTGGGCTTGGGAGGAGGAGCATAGCCAGTGGCGGTAGCGACGGGCTTGGTGATGGTGCAAGAGCAGTCCTCGATGGTGAGGGTGGTGGCCTTGGTGACAGTGTAGGTCTTGTCACCGTAGGTGAGGGTGGTGGCACCGGGGCAGTAGGTGGTCAGGTGAGTGACGACCTCGGTGGTGTAGTGGATGGTCTCGTTGGAAGGAGGAGCATAGTGAGGAGAAGCGTTGGCAGCGCCGATGAGGGCGGTAGCGAAAGCGGCAGTCTTGACGAAACCCATTATGACGGTTGGTTGTTGTTTTGGTTGGTGGTGAAGTATTAAGAGTAGCGAGTGTAGTATTAAGCGAAGGACGCGGTAAGTTGGATTAAAGAACGAGTGTGATTAGCGAGTCTGGGATGAAGAGGAAAGAAAGAAGTCTGGAGAAGAGAAGAACAAGAGGCTTTATAACCCTTCTTGCTTTGCTTTGCTTTGTTCTATTGTTGTCCCAAGATCCCAGACGGAACGATCGATCAGGGTGGACCGCATGGCATTGCGGAGACATGATTAGCACAAGGACCCAAAAAAAGCTCGTGTTTATTTTTGGTCTCGTCTCTTTCTGTCATCCTATACGAAGAGGTAATTTGCCAGTCCGTCAAGCGAATCGTGATCCGGAACTCGGCTCTGGGGGACCTGACTAAAAAGAAATGAACTGACCAATAGAATGGCCAAGACATATACGAGAGATGCATTTATTGACTACCGCCTTGCTTTTTGGCCTCTCGATGCCCCTGACGCTAAGGGTGGTACCTGCGTTAGGCTTATGGTTAGCTCACTTCAAGGGAGGCAGCACCACTTGTTGTTGTGTCTTTGATTCGAGCGGAACGCGTCGTAAGCTTTGGTCGAGAATATGCTAGACTGGATACAGTATGTAGGGATGGACGATCTCGTAGTCGAGTCGAGTCGAGTCGAGTCACGCAGTGTGAAATCAGTTGAGTTGAAAACCCAGACAAAAAACAACAACAGGCCCGATGGTCCGGGTCAGTACCAGCGCATTGACTCTCCCAGCCTTTTTTTCTTTTTCTTCCTCTCGTCTTTTCTCTCTGCTCTGCCAACGGCCGGCTAAGCCGTGTCAAAGCTTTAAACTTCGTCTCGTGTTCTGGTCTCCGCCATATCCATGCCGCAGAACGTGCTATAGTGCCTTATGCATAACTAACCCGTCAAAGGTTACTAACGTCTCAAAAGGCAGCTAAAGAAAGCTTTACCGCTACATGACAAGAGCATGTGTTGAGTCAGATTGACTGTGGTCAGACTGAATAGAGTCTGAGCCAAACGGCGCGCCCGCAAGCCTTCGGCGTTGGCCGCGGCCGTTTTGTGAGCGCACTGACGATTGAAACAGCGGACTGGACTAGTAACAACAATTGACGTCACGTTCTTTGTGGAGTTGGTTAGGCTAGAATAATCCAGAATGTGTAGTTTAGGGTAACCAAAGACATTTTAGACTTCCAACAACATCATGACAATCAATGACAGGTTGAAGAACGAGGTAATAACAGAGACTCGTACTGGTAATATTAGATGTTAGCAAATTGTAGTTACCCGATTGAAAACAACATTCAAAGTTCCCGCAATCGTAGTACTCGTTATTGACTGGATCATCGTTTGGTGTGAATCAACAGTCGTCTAGAATAAACATGGTCAATTAATCGCTTATCTATTTTGATGCTTCTTCTCTCGCAATTTGCCTTTCCAACAGCCCTCTCAATTCCCCAGTGCAATCTTCCTGGTCCATAAACACTTCAACCATCTTGACCCCATCATTTTGTTTCATCACCTCTGAATCAAGTGCAGCCTTCAACTCTCCCCATGTCTTTGCAGAGAAGTATCGCTTCTTCAATTCTTCATCATTATACCCAAACAATCCCAGAGTATGCTTAAAATTCCACGGTGCGATATCATTGTAGTCCTGGTTCCTCCCGTGAATGGCTCGCTCAATCGTGTAACCATTGTTGTTAATCACGAAAATCACAATGTTGAGCTTCTCTTTCACCATGACGCTGATCTCTTGGGCAGTCATCTGCAAACTCCCGTCTCCGATAAAGAGAATCGTGCGCTCTGTATCCTTGTCGTGACTGTCTTTATCGCGACGCGCTAGAGCGACTCCAAGCGTGGCAGGGAGCATGTAACCAATCGATAACCACGTGACGGCAGTAAAAAAGCGAGATCCCTCAGGGAGCTTGAGAACCTTTCCACCTTCGGCAGCAGTACCTGTTTCGGTCAAGATGGTGTCGCCACGACGAAACATGGAGTTGATGTATGGGTAAAACAGCTCTTGAGTAAGGTTCCCAGCCGGTTCAAGTTCGCCAGGGCCAGACTTGGGGAGAAATGTTGGCACATCAATCTTGGTGAGTCGCGACGCGTCAAGTTTGCTGAGAAGCTTTTGGATGAAAGCTCTAGGCGGCTGGTCTCGGATGACTTGCTTTGCGATCTTGATCTGATCCAAGGAGAAAGACACTGTCGCGTCCTCATTGGGAATCGCTGTGAAGATCCCAGTGTTGATGTTACTCATATGTGGTCCAAAGAAGAGGATCAGATCAGAGCCTTTGAAGTACTCAGATGCCTTCTTGTCGCCGCAGTTCGCCAGGTAAACACCATGCACATTGGCCAACTCCTCATTGATCAGTCCTTTGCCGAAAGCTGATGTCCACGTCGGCCAAGCAGTGATATTGATCAACTCGCTGACCTCACTAACAACGTTCATATTCCGACTTTCGCCGTCAACAAGGATCAGAGGTTTCTTAGCTGAGTAGATCCGATCCAAGATCTTATCGACACTCCCCATATCAATCTCAGTAGCCACTGACGATGGGCTGATAACACTTCTCACATCAAAGTTACTTGTCGAAATGGGCAATTGAACCATATCATCGGGAATCTGAAGATACACCGGCCTTTGGTGTACCATCGCCTGTTCGATAATCCAATCAATCCTCCCTGCAGCAGTCATACCATCCGTCAAACAGACTTGCGCAGCGGTAACATGCTTATGCATGGCGGCAAACCTTTTGTACTCGCCATCCAAGAAGGTATGGTGAACGTTCAATCTTGCGCTCTGGGTGGATCGCGACGGTGCGCCAACGATGTGAAGCACCGGTGCTCGCTCAGCAAAGGCACCAGCAATGGCATTGATGGCTGACAATTCGCCTACACCAAAGGTTGTGATGACTACACCTAGACTGTGCATGCGAGAGTAGCCGTCTGCAGCATAGGCGGCGTTGAGCTCATTGCAGTTGCCTATCCAGTTCAGACCGGCTGGTTTGACGTAGTCGAGGAGTTTCAGGTTGTAGTCTCCAGGAACGCCAAAGACGGAACCTATGCCGAGCTGTTTGAGACGAGTGAAGAGATATGCCCCGAGGGGAATCGACTCGTGTTTGTTTTGTGTCATTATGGACGTTTAATTCGCTTGATAAAAAGGTCTACCAGGGAATGAATAGTCTCAAAGAAGTGCGATGAATATTCTCAGTGTTTTATCTGGTTCCAGCATCCCCGCGTTCACCATTGACTTAATGGCCATCGTTATGCCGTGATCGGTTGCCTAATTAGGAATAGTGATCGAATCTCCTTGTCTAGCCGGTCCATCATCGACTCTTGCCGAGGTAGGATTCTGTGGAGAGACAGATCAACTGGCCAAGTCTAATCCTCGGGTGAGGAATAATGATTATCCAAGACATAATTAAATCCGTGCAAAGGCCGTCAATTGACTCAATTGTTCACATGTCAGTTGTGGATAGCTTGTTTGCACAATTAATGCAGCATTATTGTCGCTTGTCTATGCAATGTCTCAAATAATATGCATTGGATAATTTGTAACTATCATCAGCATGAAAAAGAATCTCAGCCTTCCTAAATTCCTAAACCTGGCTGTATTTGTTTCGATTCTTCTATTGTTGAGCTTTTGGGGTATTACTGATATGAGCATCTCTATTTTTTAGCTGAAAAGGAATGACTCGGTTGCTGAAGTCTCGACTTCTGTCTTTCCCGCTAGCATGTAGATTTCGTCTTGCTCTTGAGTAAAGCAATGCTCCTCTGCCAGCTTCTGCGTTGCGGCCATTTTAGTATTAGGAATTCCCATCAAGTTCCGCGATACGTTCTTGGTACATGATACAATCGATCTGTGGGATTAACTACAATCTCATCCTTGGCTATAGCCGGGGGTCAATTTAATGAGCTTTAACTCAATTGAAGTTTGCACTGGCTCTGCCGTACTCTGCATTAACTAAGTAAATTCAGTAACTCAGTGGACCCTGAGGTAGTAACCGAAGCATTTGACCAATAACATAGTGTCAGATCTACATAACATCTTTAACTAACTGCCTAGCTTGGAAATGACAGATGGCTCCATCACGCTACAGAATTTGCTCGGCTGATCGGTTGATACGGCATCTGAAGCACTGGGCTTTGGTGTTGGTGGCTTGCAAAAAATAGAAAAAAACCGTATGGCTCATGTCAGATTATGTCAGACCATGCCACTTCCCTATTTAGAGTACGTAAATAGAAGACATCCGCCTTGTTTCTAGGCTGCGCCACAGCAGAAGGTAGGCCTTAGAACTGACTTTAGAGAGACATTTTATTGGTAAGATGAAACATACCCTGTATTTCCAGGCTGTTGGTTGAGACGATCAATTAAGACGAGCGATAAGTCAACCGAATTAGTCCATTGAACCGAGATTTGGGAAGAGGGTCATGGATAGTTCGGCACGCAGAGGAGAGGACGTGGTTCTTCTAACCCTTTTGAGTGGCTGTTGGATAAACAAGCTTTACGGTTCCCCCAATCAACAGATGCTGGGAAGTATATGACGGCGCCACCTCGTAAATCAAAGATAAGATATGCTTTAAACTGTCACTTTTCGCAAAATTCCGCTCCTCAACCAACACGCCAGCTGAACCTTCTAACCGTCTTTGAACTTAAGGATCCGAAGATCTGCTGTTTCCTTTTTTCGTATTACTAGTCTGGACCCCCCCGCCATTTCCATTCCAATATCTTGACAATGTTATCCTCCCACTTCATGGTTTTGTCCGAGTCTTCCGGATTCTGTTACTGAGATTAAACCACCGTCTACTGAATATTGGACGCTCTCAGTAGCTTCAGACTCCATCATGGATCATCTATTTCTGCTTCGCGCCAACAAGAGGAGAGGTGTCCTCCTCGCTATGGTTATTCTGGTCATCTTTGGGCTGGCGGTACACTCTTGGTTATTCTACTTCCCATCGACCAGCGACTTGGCTTTCCGGTAAGTTTGGCAATTCGAAAGACCGGTGAATCAATTCTGACTTGTGCTCCGACCAGCTCGTCTCTCTCGACTCCACTACCAACAAAGCTCTCGGAAAACACACCGCAACTGATGCACCACCTGTGGAAGCCCTTCATTCACGATCTAAACGCCACGCAATTCATCTCTAAAGAGGGATACAAGTACAAGATAAACAGTAACAACCATCGATGGCCACCATTGGGGAAGAAGCTGCTCATCCTGGATGTGGATACCCGGTTGGACACCGGCGCTGGCGCAATGATGAACAAGTCAGCCATGAATGCCGAAGAAATGACAGGCAGAACAGGTGGAATGATGAATCATTATTTATACGGTATGTTCTATCTTCTTGCAGGTTATGGCAGCTTTCTAACGTATCTCTTCACCAGCCATGATCCACGGATATGATTACCAGTTCATCCGAGCGCCTGACTATCGCAACCGCCATGGGACATGGGTCAAGGTCCCAATGATTAAGGAAGCTCTCAAGACTCACGACACTGTCGTATTCCTCGACGCCGACGCCGTTTTCATGTATCCAGAGATGCCCTTCGAGTGGCTAATGAGTCTATGGAACATAACAGACAAGACCCTCATTGCTCTGTCTAACGACCCCGACTCGCCGAGGAACCGCGACGCAAAGGGAAAAGTCATGATGAACACAGGCTTTATGGTCGCTCGACAAAGTAACCGGACTCAAGAGCTCTTCCATGACTGGAACCAATGCCCAACCGAGACAAAATACAAGGGCTGCGATAGATGGAAAACGGACTGGGCACACGAACAGGCGGCGTTTGCCAATTATGTTCGCTACGATTATAACTTGACAGATGACGTACGCACGATCCCATGCATGGACGGAAATGGAAGTCCCTATATTGGAGACAAGACATGTGGCGGTGTGTTTATTCGTCATCACTGGTTCCACAAGGATTATCCCGCAAACGACCTTCGCCAGCTTCTTCTTGACATGCTTGTCAAGCGAATACACGCTGGGTTCCATCATGCGCAGGAACAAAATTTCATAGACGCGAGCCATTATACACATCCGCTCAACAATGTGAAAGATATGTAATGAAAGATGCATACACGACTTGGGTAGGAGGAAGCATTATATTTCATAGTAGCGTTCTTGTTTATGTATTTACGACACTAGGTAGTTAGTTATTTGGGGTTATCATTATTAAAGAAACTTTATTTAAATTATCCAAGAATTCTTCCGTTGCAACATTGACATGTGTGTTTATCTGACGCTTACTCAAATGTAACTGAGCGGTAGATTATAAGCGCACCAGTCTCTGATTCGCAGTTACCTTCGGTCTATTCCATATTCATCGATCTCAGTGCTGATCTTTCAAACTTAATAGCTAGTGCAGAAAGCTTGGCCTCCTAACCCTTGAGGTACAAAAATAAACAGACGAAGAAGTCTATTCAAAGTATTATAGGCTGACCTACTTATTCTGTTCCTTATGCTTCTAACAACCGATTTTTCTGATACCCTCAGGGCCAGCCCACAACTTATTACTAGATATTCGACCCAAAGCATGCTCTTGCATTTAGCCTCAAATCCTCCACCATCAATCATACATCAAGCTTACGCCCAGAGAATTGGTAAACTAATACGATGTCCGTTCGTCTCGTTCAACCCCAGATGTCATCCACTAGTAACGTCTTTGTAAGTCTCATCAGTGAAAACCATCCCTGTACTTTATCCGGACAACCCATCTTGCCAAGGACTACCCCGCAATATAGTCCTGACTGATCTGCGGGGAACAGGCTGATTTGACAAAGTTTAACGAAATTAAACCAAGGAAACCCACCCGGCAGTTCCTGTGTCGTCAAACAGAATCAGTATAAAAGGGTGGGAAGATCGCCTGTAAATATTGTCAGTAGAGTAGCCAGCTCCACACTCATAATATCACCTAGCTCTTTTTCATCATGAAGTCCAAGTTGTTGTTCCCACTCCTCTCTTTCGTTGGTCAAAGTCTTGCCACCAACGACGACTGTCCTCTCATCACCAGTAGATGGACTGCGGATCCTTCAGCTCATGTCTTCAACGACACCTTGTGGCTTTACCCGTCTCATGACATCGATGCTGGATTTGAGAATGACCCTGATGGAGGCCAGTACGCCATGAGAGATTACCATGTCTACTCTATCGACAAGATCTACGGTTCCCTGCCGGTCGATCACGGTACGGCCCTGTCAGTGGAGGATGTCCCCTGGGCCTCTCGACAGATGTGGGCTCCTGACGCTGCCCACAAGAACGGCAAATACTACTTATACTTCCCTGCCAAAGACAAGGATGATATCTTCAGAATCGGTGTTGCTGTCTCACCAACCCCTGGTGGACCATTCGTCCCCGACAAGAGTTGGATCCCTCACACTTTCAGCATTGACCCCGCCAGTTTCGTCGATGATGATGACAGAGCCTACTTGGCATGGGGTGGTATCATGGGTGGCCAGCTTCAACGATGGCAGGATAAGAACAAGTACAACGAATCTGGCACTGAGCCAGGAAACGGCACCGCTGCCTTGAGCCCTCAGATTGCCAAGCTGAGCAAGGACATGCACACTCTGGCAGAGAAGCCTCGCGACATGCTCATTCTTGACCCCAAGACTGGCAAGCCGCTCCTTTCTGAGGATGAAGACCGACGCTTCTTCGAAGGACCCTGGATTCACAAGCGCAACAAGATTTACTACCTCACCTACTCTACTGGCACAACTCACTACCTTGTCTATGCGACTTCAAAGACCCCCTACGGTCCTTACACCTACCAGGGCAGAATTCTGGAGCCGGTTGATGGCTGGACTACTCATTCTAGTATCGTCAAGTACCAGGGTCAGTGGTGGCTATTTTATCACGATGCCAAGACATCCGGCAAGGACTATCTTCGCCAGGTAAAGGCCAAGAAGATTTGGTACGATAGCAAGGGAAAGATCTTGACAAAGAAGCCTTGAGCCTTGGCTAGATAGGGACACTATGTCAACTTAATCATGATTCCGTCCAATATTCTATCACAAATTCTAAACATAATGAGGCTTCGTCTATTTCTTGTTCGACACATCTGTACCATTGTTAGTCGCATGTCGACAAAAGGAGCTAGAGCAGCTCATTGTGAAAGAGGTCAACTCACTGAATTGAAAGTGAACGATATCACCATCTTGTACAACCTGGATAAAAGAGTCAGCTGCCGTGATAACCCAAGTGTGACTTGACTCACATAAGACTTTCCCTCCTGGCGGTATTTGCCAGCAGCTTTAATGGGAGCCATCGACTTGTTACCCTCACAGAGATCATGGAAGTCTTGGTAGGCTACCACTTCGGCCTTGATGAATCCTCTCTCAAAGTCACTGTGGATAGCGCCTGCAGCTTGAGGGGCCAAGCATCCTCGGGGGATTGTCCAACACCTGATCTCCTTCTCTCCAGCTATTATTATATTAGTGAACCTTCTGCCAAGCTTGGCGGTGGACATGACATACCAGTGAAGTAGTACTGAAGACCAAGCTTTGTGAATCCCTCAGTGATGATCTTCTCCAATTTGGACTTGACCTTGCTCTCCTTGAGAAACTCGGCCTGGGCATCAGGATCATCCTTCATGCTATGTAGCTTCTCCTCGAACTCGATGGAGAAAGGGATGATATCTCGCGCGGTACCTCCATGCTCAGTAACCCACTTTGCTATCGATGGCAGGTACTTGCTCTTTTGTCTGAGGTAGTCCTTCATGGTTAGGTTAACGAGGTAGATGACTGGCTTGGTGGTGATGAGCTGAATCTTTTCGTTGATGAGTGCAATCTCGGCTGGGGTCCAGCTACCGTCTCGTACTGGCTTTCCTTCTTCCAACATCTGCCATGGGATTGTGGTCAATATGTGCTAAGCTTAGATTCGGGTTGCGGGTTCGTCAGAACTCACTGCTCGGATCTTGGATGTGGTCTCGTAAAAGAGAGGCAGCATCTTGTACTTGCCACCAGCCTTCTTCACAATCATTTCCTCGGCGACGATTTGCTTGTCCAGAATGTCTAGGACATGATGTTAGTCATTGCCGGATATCATCAAGAGTAGTTACATACCCAAGTCCTTCTTGCAAAGCTCGCTCTGAATGGTGTCTGGAAAGCACAATGGTTAGCCTCATAGACCAAAAGACCAGCCTCGGTGCAACTGACTCAAGTCACGAACAGGGTCGATTGAATCATCAACGTGCAGGACCTGATCGTTATCAAATGCTCTGTCGACGCATGCGTTAGTTCAAGTTTTAACGGAGTGAACGAACTCATCCTACCGGACAATGTGAAAGATACCGTCAACGGCTTGGATATGTGACAGGAAAGCGTTACCAAGACCTTCTCCCTGAGAAGCGCCCTTGATCAAGCCAGCGATATCGGTGACCTGAAGATAAGCCGGGTACATGGACGGAGGCTTCCACAAATCGCAGAGAAAATCCTGGATAATGTCAGTTGTTTGTTTTCTTGCGTTCAACATGTAGAACTTACATATCGAGCATCGGGAACAGCGCATCTCGCTTCGTTGGGCTCGATTGTGCAGAAGGGATAATTCTCCGCAGCAGCGCTCTGCTCGGTCAAAAGGTTGAACAAGCTGGACTTTCCCACGTTGGGGAGACCAACGCATCCCATCTTGAGGTTCTTGCGGACCCTTCCAAAGGCGACAACATTGTCAATAACTGCTTCAGGTTTCTTGGGAGCCATTTTGTGAAAATCAATGAGGAAATAATTATGTAGAGAGATCGATTTTGAGACACACAGAAATGTGAAGGTAGTTATTTGAATGAGTTTTCAAAGTGGTCTGATAGCCCACTTAAAGACATGGGTGTGATGTGTTCTAGCCGAAGCCACTGCATAACCTGACATAAGCCTTGATTGGGGGGTAGGTGTGCTGATAAAGAGATCCTCTTGTAGTTTATGTGTTCAGTATATAAGCTCAAAATGTTCTATTGGCAAACTATTTTCTCTTAGGTTTCATCCATTCGAACTGTCAACAATCTCTTGGGTTCTCGATGGTATGGCTTGGGGGTGTCACGTGCTGGACCCTGAAACTCTCAAAGGCGGGACTGGAATAGCTTCTAGCCAATAAGAAAGGTTTAGATAAATAGTTCCGAGACAAGGTTTATTAAATTACATATCAATTGCTATTTATGGACCAGCCACTTATGTTCAAGTATCTTTTCTCGACCTGATTCATTCAAATACTCTGCAATCCACACTCTTTAGCCTTATTAGGCAGCTCTGTGCTGGCCCGAATGGATGCAAGTGCTGCTATGCATTAACCACTTAGTTGTTGCAACCATTGGCAGCAGCAGCGTTGGCACCCTTGTTCTGTCCTCCTTGGTGGTGTCGAGTCTCCAAATCTCGCTTGCCGTTGCAGCCAGCGTTGTTGGCCTGGGCATTGGCCTGGTTGTTGTTGTTGTTCTGAGCGTTGTTGTTGGCGTTGTTCTGGGCGTTGTTCTGGGCGTTGTTGTTGGCATTGGCGTTGGCATTGGCTCCGTTGTTACCAGCGTTTCCATTGGCAGCAGCGTTCTTGTTCTGTCCGCCCTGATGATGTCTGGTCTCAAGGTCTCGCTTGTTGTTCTTGCCCTTAGCCTTGTTCTTTCCACCCTGGTGGTGTCGAGTCTCGAGGTCGCGCTTGTTGTTACCCTTGGCCTTGGCTCCGTTTCTGTTCTTTCCACCCTGGTGGTGTCGGGTCTCTAGGTCTCGCTTGTTGTTCTTGCCCTTAGCCTTGTTCTTGCCACCCTGGTGATGCCTGGTCTCGAGGTCACGCTTGTTGTTGTTGTTGTTGTTGTTGTTAGCATTGGCATTGGCGCCGTTGCAGTTGTTGGCATTGGCGTTGGCGTTAGCATTGGCGTTGCCTCCCTGGGCACCCTGGGCACCCTGGGCACCCTGGTGGTGGCGAGCAACAAGTTCGTCCTCGTCCCGCTTGGCGTTACATCCCGCATTGGCTGCCGCATTGTTTGCCGCATTGTTGTTGTTGTTGCCGTTCTGGTTCTGGTTGGCCTGAGCCGCCTGGGCACCTTGCTGGCCCTGTTTGTTTTGGCCTCCTTGGTGGTGAGGCTGTTTTACATATTAGTCAATGAGTCACTGCTGCACCATGATTATGACTTACCTCTCGGACTTCAATAGTGGTAAAGATTGGCAGGGCGCTTCCTGGAGTAGCACCAAGAGCCATCAAGGCCTGTAGAGTTGTCAGCGGTGGATCAGTGAACAAGAAGAATGGACGTACTGCAAGCTTTCCAGCACCAGAAGAGCTGATGCGGCTGTCACGGGAGAAAGCCTGAGCGGCGAGCGCGGCGATGAAGGCGTTGGTGAAGTACATGATGACTAGTGAGTGGGTTTGAGGAGTAGAATAAATCTGACCGGCAGGTAAAATGAAAAAGATTGAATAGCAGGACTAGCCTTGAGAATGGAAGATTGAGAAAGAAAAGTAATGAAATATTGCGTCAAGCAATGTTTGGATGAATGTGAGAATGAGGATGAAGTGAATGATACGAATACTTTACGGCGGACAATGGGTTTGGTCTTATACTCTTCATCTCAAGGTTGAGATGACCATTCATCCGCTTTCATCTCCTATTCCAGAGTGTTGATGTCTCCCTGGTCCCCTCAGTTTGCAGGATGTTCAAACACGAATGCCAAGGTAAGACTTGGAGTGTTTGGGCTTGATGCCGAGTTGCCGTCTTCTTTGGGAGGCAGTTCCTATGCGACAGGAATAGCGCGCGTCATGATACCTTCTCTATACTCACTAGTCATCTTCAAGGAGTTTTGAAAACGGTGGTGACGGAGATGGCCAATCAAGACAGGGCCATGTCGGCCGAAACCCGCGACATATGGAAAACTCCTTGATTGGTGGAAAGGCTAGTTCAGCTGTTGTTTTTGCTTGTTTCACGAAACCCGTCTTAACCGTAGCGTTGCCCCTGATACACCTACAACACTATATGCTTCAAGTTCCCCGAGAATGAAACCCTCCCCACCTTGCAAAGCCAGCACCCAGAGAAACTGTCAAACGTGCAGCCAACTAGAAGCCCTAGTCAATGTGACATTGCCGCATCATCGGGATGAATCCCAATCCATACAACAGGGACACTATTTTGAGAGGTTGTATTCGCTCATCTGAACTACCGCATCTGGGTTTAGCGCCATTCGCGCAACGTTTCGTCTTGGCGTTTCAAGGATTGATATGACAGCCGAATATCCGCTTACACATTCCAAGCGACTGGGACAGAGATTTTGTTGTTTTATATGCATTGTGGGAGTCTCAGAGGTCCGAAAAACTACTGCACGACATACTCAGATCTTCTTTCTACTAATAGCGCTTTGGACTGCTCAACCGACACCACACTTCATTCACACTCAATTATTCCACCCAACAACACAACATTCAGCTATGGAGTCTCTGTATCATCCTTTGACCGAACATGACGAACTGAATGCAGGCGAGAAAAGGGTTCTCGACTCGCCATTCGACAGACACATCAGGATTCCAAGTCATTACAGACGTTACTTACAACATCCATATCTTGTATGGGTGTGTCATGGGATACTACTCTCGTTATCACTTGTATTCTTTGTATCGTCATTGGTGTTGCGCGCCAATATCCATTCCAGTGTCGGTTCAAGCATACCAACATTTCCCTACTGTAAGTATCCCATGCCTAACGCTCATTGTCATGTATGTTTTTAACATCGTACAGCTCCAGCCGCAGAGGTAGCCGACTTCCATACCGTTCGCTACAACATCACACCAGAAACAAAAAAGACCGAGTTCATCGGATTTGGCCCCGACGTCGATAAAGCATGGGATCATGTCACGTATGATGTTGGTGACCAGATGATAACCCGCGACGAGCTCGACAACCTCGGTCTCGACCCTTCCTCACTCACCATCAAGGATCCCAAGACAGGCAAAACGGGTTATCGTGTTGGAATACAAGTGTTCCACCAGCTGCACTGCCTCAACCTACTAAGGCAGGCAACCCACAGTGATTATTATTCACACACTGGAGGAGACATCGATGTTGAGCCTGAGGACCTCAGAGGGCATTTGGGTAAGCTTTACGAGAACCTACAATTAAATCTACGGCACTGACATGATATGCAGATCACTGTATTGAGTTCTTGAGGACCAACATAATGTGTCAGAGCGACACTGGCGTTTTTCCATTCAGGTACTATGATGGCTACGAGGGACACTGGCCGGACTTCAGTACCCTACATACATGTCGTAACTTTAGCGCTATACGGGAGTGGGCGTTTGAGCACGCAGTTGTCTTTGGCGATGAACAATAGAGATGGCTTAATAATAGCGAATTAATTTGCATAGAAGAGATAATACTAGACATAGCATTCAAATTTTACATAGCCTCAGGGTATTAAAAAAATTGGCCACTGGAAGCACAAAAGACGAAATTAGTGACTGGCGTTTATCGCTCAGACTCTCCTTCGTCGACTACGTATTTTTGTACCCTGCAAATTGAGAGGCCAACTTTCTGCTACCCGCTGGCACAGCCATTAGTGATCATTCTCACGTAGTTCACCGAACACAAGGATATAGCTGCAAGGGCAAGGCTATACGTTATTTCATTATAGAGTATAACTCATAAGACATAAGGAGACTATCAAGAGGCCGATGTAACATCAAACACAACCCAACCACGCGAACTGGGGCTCATCTACACATCCCTACACCTTAGGTTTCAAGCTTGTGGTCAGTACTCTAAGGGTACTTGACGCTGAACACAGGCGACTCCGAGTGATCCCAGTCGCTCTTCACCTTCTCGTCTCCGAAAATCCTCAAGGCCTGGTACTTGACCTTGTACTTGCCAGCTGGAGCGTATCCACCATCGGCAAGCTTACCATTCCACACAATGTTACCGTTACCCATGGGGTTCCACTGCACAGGGAATCCAGCAGGTGCACCGAGACTCTTGGTAGAGTTTCCGCCGACGGGAATGAGCTCGGCTTCGAGCTTAGCGGAGCCGAGCGCGAGCTTCCAGGCCAAAGCGGGGGCAGGCTGGGCATCGGTAGCGTTCTGGCCCTTGACGGGCAAGATGAAAGTTGTGTTGGCGGGGACAGGAGTGAGCTTATCCTTATCGTTAGATCTGGCGATCCATGTATCGTCAGATCCCAAGACAACAGAGTCATGCAGAGAACCTGTCATGCCCTGGTAAGGCAGAGACAGAGATACTCCGGTACCGTTGATGGCGATGTAACCAGACCAAAGAGCGAGACGCTTGGCGTCGAGACCTTCAGGAGCAGAAGGGACAACCTCAATAGTGACCTTCTCACCTGCACCAACGGAAAGCTTGGCCTCACTGAACTTGAGCTCAGCATGAGCATCAGCAACGTCGTTGGGGAAAGTAGAAGCATAAATGCTGTCCTTGTCGAGAGTGTAGACACTCTTGGTAGGGATGTGAGAGACACTGAGATCGATCTCCTTCTTGCCAGTGTTGTGGATAGTGAAGTTGCGGACCTTGATGAAGTTATCAGTGTCATTGAAGGACAAGCTGGAAACATCCATCAAGACTGTCGAGTACGCAGCGTCGTAGGCTTGGATCATGCCACCACCTTGTTGAGGTACAGGCGCCAGGTAATCGGAGAATCCTGTACCGTCGTTGAAGAGTTGAGGGTTTGAGGTCGATGCAAGAAGGTTCTCAATAGTCTCGGGGTCGAGAGTTCCACGGACCTCAGCAATGAGAGCGATAGTAGCAGCGACGAGGGGGCAAGCCATTGAAGTTCCGGAAAGGACAGCATAACCACCCTTGGCAAGAGGATAAGTTGAAAGAATGTTTCCACCGGGAGAGCCGAATTGGGGCTTGACGTCCATCTCCCAAGTAGGTCCCCAAGAGGAGTAAGTGCTAACTGCACCACCCGTCTTGTCGTTCTTGCTCGACTCCATGATGACCTCTCCGTCAGAGCCAGCGGACATCTCGAGTGTGACCTTGGAACCTTCCTTGAGAAGACCGATCCACTTGGCACCAACCTTGGAAGTGACCATACCAGCTGCGAGGATGCTCTTAACGGCAGAGACGTCGATTTCGTTGGCGCCACCGGCGTTGTTGTAGACAATGAAATACTTTGCTCCAGCATTGGCAGCATTCTGGGCCTTTTGGGCAAAGGTGCAAGTTCCTCGACGAACCAAGACAATGAACTTGCTGAGATCAGGTGTGTCGGCGGGGTAAGGATCGCAACCGCCATCCGCCACAGTGGTGTCCAGACTGGGAGCCCAGATAGGAAGCTTGACATCATCCCAAGCAGCGGGAGTGCCAGCAGTCATGCCAAAGGCAATCTTGGTGTCGCTTCCGTCAACGGTGTAGTGGTGCTGCTTGAGAAGCGAGATGTACTCGCTGTTATCGTAAGAGGCAATGGCCATGACCTTGTTACCGTTGGCGGCGGTACTGGCGTAAAACATACCGACATCGCCAGAGTTACCGGCAGACACGGGACATGGCACACCCTTCTCAACGATACGAGAGACGGCAACGGCCCAAGGCTCCTCTGACCAACCGCTGGGGCCTCCGATAGAGGCAGTGATGATATCGGCGCCATCTTGGTAAGCTTGGTTGTACGCAGCGATGAGAACATCATTGCCAGCCTCTCCAGAACAGCCAAAGACACGGTAAGCACCAAGAGTGACTCCTGGAGCTGTACCAGTAAAGCCGAAGGGGTTAGTTTGAGCAGCAACGATTCCTGCAACGTGAGTACCATGGCCAGCGCAATCCATGGGGTCGTCATCGGGGTGAACGGCGTTGAAACCATCGTAGTCATCACCAACCAGATCAGTGCCGAAAGACACGAGACAGTCGGGGCCGAAGCAACCACCAAGGGCTGGATGCTTGTAGTCGATCTAGTCATGTCAGTTAACTGTTCAACATTATACATGTACAAATCGTAACTTACACCAGTGTCAATGACAGCAACCTTGATTCCATGTCCAGTAATTCCCTTCTTGCGCAACTTGTCAACCTGAGTCATGACATGAGGCGAGAAAGTATCAGCGGTATCATTGACAGCTCTCTTGGAAAGAGGAGCTTTCATTCCTGGCTCTGCGACCCACTCCACGCGAGGTGTAGGGATTCCGTAGACCTTGACAGGCCAGACGTTCTTGACGACTGGGAGAGCAGCCATCTTGGCAGCGAGTTCTTCAGCAGATGCAACATCGTCAAATTGGACCGAGACACCCTTGAAGAGGTCATAGTCAAATTTGACACGGGTGGTGGACTGGCTTTCTGTCTTATCGTAAAAGACAGAAGTATCCTGGCTCTCCTCGAACTCGAAGATATAAGCACCAGGCAGGTGGGCAACAGTACCCTGTTCGGGCTGCGGAGGCTGAGACAGCTCATCCTGAGCGAGTGACAGCCCTGCAAAAAGCAAAGCCGATAGTCCGAAACGAACCATGACTAGAAAAAAGAGTGTGTTTGCTTGATTGAAAGAGCGACAAGACAAAGATTGAAGAAAGAACCAATAACGAATGTGGCCTGGGAGTCAAGAGAGAGTGTGGTTGAAGAGCAGAGCTTGGCAGTATGAACAAGGTCTGGAAAATACATTATATATTACAGCTCATGGCACGGCACATGCTAGATTGATAGATACGGCAGGTCGTTATCATGATTAAAGTCAATTGCATCACATGGGACGAGTTGCCAGATGCAGCTCATACGCCATTGATAGAGCAGAAGTTCCCATGCAGTATTCATAAGTTCCTGAATATGCTCTGATTCCCCAGTCGTTCATTATCTCAAACCTCCCTCTTCGAGCCAAGTGCAGCGAAGATCGGAATAGATTTCGAGAGTGGACCATGGGTTCAGGCCAATTATGGCAAGGTCTCTCCAAGTCTCGGTCCTTGGCATTCAGGGGAACTACAGGGGTTCGCGCTTTAATCCCTGCAACTTCGAGTTTGGGGATCGAATGCCGAAGGGACTTTTAGAAATGGACGCTCGAAAGGTGCAATTGGTCCGTGATTCCAGGGGAGTTGCGTCGCATATCGTCTGGTGTTGTGCATTAAGAGGCTGTGATGGGCCTTGCCTGTTGCCGATACCGTCTTGGCTTGAAACCCACAGTTTGATTGAGTATCTAGATAGATTCCGTGTGGTATCGGTGCCTATGCCACAGGGTAAGTACCATCAATGCCGAGTTGTTGTCAATTGCTTTCGCTGTTTCGCTCCATCCAAGCCATGGCTGGCCAGTACGAATATAGAAATATTAAGAATCTGTTCTTCAATAATATACAAGATGACTCTAACCCTTGAATGCAGCCTCAATCTCATTTGCCCATCGAACCAATAATCTCCTCCATGCCTGCAAACTCAAACTCATTCATCATTTCCTTCCATAACCGGTCCTGGACCTCCTGCCGCTCTGCACTATAATAATATTTTCCGAACCTAAATTAACGTTAGACTGCATCTGAAAGGGTCCGGAATAACAACAACTCACGGGTAAATTCGCCAGTCCATCACATATGACCCATGGGTTTCTTCTCCCTTGACAATGGCAGCATCGACATAAGTTGAGGCAGCTTGTTCCTGGGTGCGCCCGAGAAACCTCATCATGATAGTCATGAACACTTTCATCACTATCGGAGACTTGTCCATGAGGCCAGTGCCCTTTGTTAGTCCCGGGTCGACACAGTTGATGATGACGTCTTGGGGGTCGACGTGACGCGCTAGCTTATCGATAAAAAGCTGTCCAAGGAGTTTCGACTTCGCGTAGTGAGACATTCCATCAAAGGTGGCTTTCGCGTCGAAAGCGGGGATCAATGGGTCTGACTTTGCCTCAGGTAATTCGCAATGCATGGACATTCCTGAGTTGACCACAGTCAGTCGTCCCGGGTTTGATGACAATGATTTTTGTTTCAGCAGCGGGAGCAAAAGAACCGATAGATACATGGTAGACAAGAAGTTGACCTGCATAGTCTCTTCATGGCCAGTGGACTCGTTAATTCGGTGAGTCGGGTTACCCATGCCGGCATTTAAAATGGCATAGTCAAGACGAAGGAGCGTTTCGCAACGCTTTACAAACGCGTCAATGGAGATGTAACTCCCCATATCAAGCCCCCAAACTTCGATCTTGGCAGCCGAGGTGACGTGTTTCAGCTGTTGAGCCGCCTCATGACCTTTAGCTTCTGAGCGAACAGCGATGATGAGATGGCTTAGTCCGTGCTGAAGAAGAAGCTTGGCGCAAGCTAACCCGATGCCGTTGTTGGCACCAGTTATAATAGCTGTTTGACCAGAGAGATCAAGGCTTTTTGGGGGGAGTTGTGGTTTGGTGAATTGAGAGGTGATCAGAAGACGGCCAGACGATAGGGTAAGTGCAGGAAGCCTTGAGGAGGCGCTGGCGAATTCGGATGTTCTGGCTACCATTGTGATAGTCCGAGTAGGTAAGATATAAAATTGAATAGCGAGTTAATGATGTGTATCCCATTGTTCAAACAAGACATCCAGCTGTTTCGCACTTATATATTGGTTCGCACTCATGCAACCGTCTGTGTAGGCATGATGGATGAAATGCTCTAAAGCCATTTTTGGATATCAATCTGGTCTTAGTACTCCGCAAATCCGCAATGTAAACGGAACCGCCTTCAGTCTCACAAGACATCTAAAAATCTGTAGATTGAGGCTGTAAATTGGATCGTATCTCTTGGTAAGGTGAGATCCTTAGATCTACCGACGACCACAATGTGATCCAAACGCGGTTAGTCTGTAGATTCAAGTTACTCTCTACGCGTTTATTGGATGAGAGGAAGGTCAACAATGACTGGGGTCGGAGGAATTCAAGCCCGAACTATGATTCAGTCACAAAGACTAAGACTAATTAGGACGTCAGTCTGGTCGATGATGAATGTGGGCTCCTGACCTTATCTTGAGCCAACCTCCCCTGCCTCCTAATCCCAATCCAGCTGTCAGCAATGAGATTGGTCTTTTTTCCACATTGTGACCCTTATCCGGAGCAACTCCACAACTCTCCTCTTCTGGCACAACAAGCGTTAGAGACTCAGGCTACACTAACTATTTAGCCATTACCACTCACTACCATGGTAGGAGGCAGTTTCACGTTCCTAGCGGTCGATGGCACTGGTCGCCCTTCAGGCCCTGGTAGTCGAGCTGCTATTCGCAGTCAATGCATGAAGGGAGTCAATGTCCGCAAAGACTCTCGACGTTCGAAAAGAAAAGCAAAAAACAGAAAAGTACAACACCAAGAAAATGTAGAACCAGATGAGGATGCTATCATAATGCATCGTCAAGACTTATCACTACACTGTACTTCGAGTCTTCAGAACCACTGTCTTAAGAGACAGTTGCTCAAACCGTCATTGAGGATGAGCATTGACGATTGTGGCTTTGACTCTTCGCTCTTCCCATCATCAGTACTGGAAACCGGTGATTTGCACTCGCTACCCCACAAAGAATCATCAATTACTAACGTGGACTTTGGTAGTCATGAAATACAATAGCATCATTGAAAAAGTCTACCCATTGGACACAAACCTCATCGTCCACAGTTGGATGAGCGACGACTTCCAGTTCCTCCACCAAAACAGAACCCTGCTTAGCGCAATCTACCTCGCCACGCGCGCCGTAGACGATCTTCGATGCAGCGCGCGTCTTTCCCCCTGGACCCAACAGCTGCTCTGCATCATCCTCTCATCATTGAATCGGGATCTATATCAAGCTGCAGGCCAACAGTCCTCGACCACAATGATGACCATCCTAATACTACTATTTGCTGCCGAGTCATTGCACGACTTTGGAGCCGTGGGGTCGCATCTTGAAGGGGTCAGGAGACTGCTCATAATTAGGGACAATGTTTTTACAGGACTGGATGCGAAGCTTCTCTTCAAGATTCAGCAGTTTGATTTGAGGTTGTCGTTGGCTTTTGGCCGGCCACTGCATCTTGCACTGGAATACAACGATTATCCGACATTACCGATGCCGCCGATTGCAAAGTCGGATATTCTGCAGAGACTCAACGTAAACTCTCCGCGGGTGATCGAAGCTTTTCAGAACTTACAAGCTCTGATACGAGATATTAAAAATGCTATAAGTGCAAGGTCTGATCTAATATGGACAGAATTCCAGACCCAGATCAGCAACATCCAGACGCAGTTGCTGCATCCGAATAACAATTACCCTGATATAGACGAAGCACTGAGACTCGGGATGCTCGCCTTTCTTACCACTCTTTCCCAAAGCCCTGTACGGAGGCCACAACTACCAGAGCTTCAGAGACGGCTTGAAACAAGCTATGTGATGATGCAAGACCAGAACGAGAATTACAGGACCTTCACTATCTGGATATTGATGATGGGCTGTTTCTCAGCTGTTGAGGTATCAAATGTCTTAGTTGGAGAAGTTTGGGGTGTGATTGTGAGTCCCGATCTGTCTTGGGAGACTGTGCGCGACATGATAGTGGCGGAAGGTCTTCCATGGATCGACTTTATTCATGGCGGGCCAGGGAAGAAAGCATTCATCTATCTTCAAGTGCAAAGAACTATGCGATAACATTTCGAGCGATGGGCTGGTCTGCAGTTTTATCAATAGTTAAATGGTTATGATGTATTGCAGGCATAGATGTCACGTATATAGCCTGCGCGATCAGATCGCTCGTCATTGAGGCCTTGCCATTATCTCGTAACTTTTTAATAAAGGCCTCGTACTACCCAGTACTAAAAGTCCCTTACAGATAGCCCAGAGCCTTGAAAGCTCTCTGCAAAATCTCTCGAATGACATTTTCCTTCCTCTTGTTGTACTCCATGACATCCTCCCCACCAGCAATACTTGCCTCAGACGCATCTCGCTTGACCTTTTCATACAGCTTCCGATCCTCCTCATTATTTCTCAACCAATCCGTAAAGATCTTGTGTCTCGCCGCCTCGGGACAATCCGGACCCCAGACGTGCAAGTTCGTCGGCATATCTCCGTAGTCACAGAAGAAACGATGTCCGTGCCAATGTGGTTCTCTTAGCAGAAAGTGGAATCCCACATCTTCAAGCGCTTGCACGTATGATGCCTCATCGTTGACGTCTTGAACCGTAAGGTCAATGTCGATGACTCTTTTTGCTGGAAGACCTGGGACGCTGGTTGAGCCGACGTGGTTGATAGAGACGGCCGTGTCGCCAAGGGCCGTTTCAATGCGAGTTTTGGCAAGGTCAAAATGATGGGGCCATGAAGGATCTGGCTCGACGATGGCGATAGTATGTTTGACTTTGCGGAAGGCTATTCGCTCAACGAGACTTGGGTCAAACTCGTAATCATTGAGCAAGGCCTCTTTGGATACCGTCATGGCGTATTTCAAGTGTAAATGAATGCTGCAAGATGTAATACAATGGCGAATTTGTGTCAAAGGAACGTTTACACTGGAGTAAATAATTTAAATCGACGATGATGTTTTGACGTTCTGTAGAGAGACGCCCCGCACGCAACTCTTGTTGTTGATTCGTTCGCTTTTCCGTTCCATAGTGAGTCAGACCGATACGCTGAGCAACGATATTGTTTGTGTTTCATTGGGCCATTAGCGCTCAATTGCATTGTTACACTGAGACGTTACATAGAGGCGTTGAAAAGACTAGAAACACAGACACGGATAAACAGAAATAGCTTCTGACTCTTGTTGATTGAGCTTGATTGCTAATCTAGCTACTATCTCATTGTCTGTTGTAGAAGCAAGTATAAAATGAGAAGAAAGAATGAAATGATGGGAAAACGAACCAAGGGTCAGGCGATGGAGTAACATCGCATTTGTAATAGTGCTGCAGGTTCTGGGTAGCCGGGGTAAAGTGACGTGCTATGTCGCAATCCACGCCTGGGAATGAGCTTTGGCAGGATAAGCACTCAGTGCCCATTCCACTAGCGACTGCGAAAATTATAGTGAAAATAATAAGCCAGTAATAACTTGGTACTGTAATAGGTGGACATGTGCTGTTGTTTTATTCAAGAGTTCTACTATTGAACCCTTTGCACTGCTTGATATGCTGTTGTTGAAAGTTGGAGCGTCAAGTAATTGGCATCTATTTGCTTACGTTGTCTTTATGTTATTCAAACGCCATTTAATTATCTTACGTTTTCTATTTTATTGTTGCTTATGTATTTCTCGCTTCTTGGGAAGTGATTCGAAACACTTTAGAAGTTGTACGTTTCTATTGCGCATGTGCAAGAATGATGTTGACCGGTCGAGTCATGTCATCAATCGCGTAGACACTGAAACAGAGTGAACTGACTCGCAAAAGGGATTGTATACACACTCACCATCCGTCTCTTCATCTGGAGTGAGTTAGACTGCCACACCAATATCCCTGATGATAGACAGAGTCCAAGCACAGCATACTGGGTTCCAGTCACGTCAACACAGCCCACCAACCAGAAGCCGCCTTGGTGCATAACCTTGTACCAATGCCAGTGAATAAACTATGCAACCGACTTTGTTAATGTTGGTCTAAGTAATTTTAGTTAGATATAGATAAGAAGAGGGTTTGACGCCATTTGTATGCAGAATGAGCTGTGTGGCGGTAGGACTCTGATTGGCTACCTGACATGATACTGCTCCAGTGCAGACCTGTTTGCCAGCGTTTTTGGGTAGCATAGCGGCTTCTGTCCGATGTTATTTCTTCATCTAGATCACTGCGAAGCTAGAACAAGAAGAACGTAATTGACCCCTCTGGTAAAGTACCCGCATATATGTGACCTTAAAAGAAGCATGAGATCCAACGAGCAGCTGCAAAAGTCCCTTGTATCGTTTGCTCATGCAACCAACTTAGAATGACGGAAAACCCAAAGCAAATCTCGACCGAAAGGGTCAGAGATGCAAACGACCAATCTGTCTCATCCGACTCAGAGACGTCAGCTCTGGCCGTGTTGCAAGAGACACCAAAGAGGAGCTGGAAGTCATATCTTTGGGACACCTTCGATAAGTCCCCCGAGGAACGCAGATTTCTCTTCAAGCTTGACTTTGCCCTTATGACCCTGGCTTCACTGGGGTACTTCATTAAGTATCTGGACCAGGTAAGTTTGCACTCAGCGTTGAGGGTTGTGTGAGCTCTAACAGGATAGGTCAACATCAACAATGCCTTTGTCTCTGGGATGAAGGAGGACATGAATCTCTTTGGAAACGAGTTGAATTATATGCAGACATGCTGGACTATTGGATATGTTATCGGTGAAATCCCGAGGTAAGATTCTTCCTGCTCTTTCTATTCACGAGCACTTACTAACAATCATTTAGCAACATGCTCCTAACGCGAATCCGGCCAAGCATCTGGATTCCTGCCTGCGAGGTAAGTCTTTCTCGTCGTCCGTGATTACCCAAACTGACAAAAAACCCAGGTAACATGGTCTGTTCTCACCATTCTCCTTATCAAGTGCACAAACCCCACGCAGCTTTATGTCCTTCGCTTCTTCATTGGACTTGCCGAGAGCACCTTCTATCCTGGCATGCAGTACATAGTTGGCTCATGGTACCGCAAGGATGAACTTGCTAAGCGTTCGTGCCTCTTTCACGCCATGGGCAACGTGGGATCCATGGTTTCGGGTTACTTGATGGCCGGCTCGCACAACCTCGATGGCGTGCACGGATACCATGGATGGCAGTGGCTGTTTATTACCAACACCGTTGTGTCCCTACCCATTGCCATCTCCGGGTTCTTCTTCCTACCAGACGTACCTGAGATCACGAGAGCGTGGTACTTTACCCCAGAGGAAATTGCGATTGCGAAACGACGAATGGAACTCGAAGGTAGAGCGAAGAGGGCACCATACACAAAAGCGAAGTTCAAAAAGATTTTCAGCAGCTGGCACATCTATGCCCTAGTGTTGCTGTACATATTGTTCAACAATGGCAACGGGGGTAGCTCACAGCCTGCGTTCCCCCTGTGGCTGAAATCCCAAGGGTATACGATTAGAGATGTTAATCTCTACCCAACTATTGTCGATGTCATCAGCGTCATCACAACACTCATCTACGCGTGGACATCGGATAGTCTATTTCGTGGTGCCCGCTGGCCAGCTATTGTCTTTTCAGGTTTGGTAAAGATCATAGCGTACGTCGGACTCACGGTATGGAAGGTTCCTACAGCCTTCACATGGGTTTGCTTCATGCTATGTGGATTTGGCGGTGGTATCAGCGGTTTGACATTTGCTTGGGCGCATGAAATCTGCAGTGACGATAATGAGGAAAGGGCCCTCGTTACAGGCGCGATGAATCAGATGGCTTATGTTTTCCAAGCTTGGTTGCCATTGGTTATATGGCAACAGGTTGAGGCGCCGAGCTATCCTAAAGGATACCCTACTATGGTCGCCATGGCAGTTGCACTGATCGGAACTGCTTTTGCTATTCGAATATTGCATAAACAGCAGATCAGTGGAAGACGGCATGCTTTAGCGGAGGCTTGAGGTAGATACTGGCTAGGAATATTGCAAGGTTTACGAAAGATTTAAACGGACACGGCATGCTCCGTCACAGCTCTGAGAACTAGGGTATTCGGGGTTTCCCTACCTAAGAGCCTGAATTTCCCCTATCTGAGTAGCTATGAGAAATGTATTATAGGGCGGTTAAAGCCGAAGGGAGGGATACCTGTAACCCGCTGTGGCCCTGTAGCTATTGCCCTGTTAGGGTCTATTGAGATAAAACAACAACAATATTACCACTATCACAATCGAGACCATAAGTTAATTAAGTATTACACGACAACGAGAACCAGAATACTAGAGTCACTTTCGGATAGATAGCACTAGAGTCAACATGAACAAGTCTATTGATTGCTATACAGGTGATTCTTTATTTCTACTCCGAGCGCATCAGGTTAACTCAAAAGCTTGCGAAGATCGTTGGGAATTCTTCAACAGAAGTGTAGTCCAGGCTCCAAAGCCCCCGGATGACGTGTTTTGCAAGATTGTCCTCGCTCAGATGTGGATACTCCCCACGCATAAGCTTCTCCTGCAACTCCTCGACTTCAATGTTGCCGTATGGCACTGCCCACTCAGTAATCTCACAAATACCAGTCCCAAGGGCAAATAGCTCCTTCTCAAACCTACTTTTTTCCGGACTTGGAGGATCTGTCGAAGGAATTCAGTAGCGAGGCTCGCAAGCAAACACCACGTCTGGATATGTCCCACGTAGACTCGAACCGGCAAAGTCGCTCAGTTTAATATGGTGGTTATCAAAGAGGAGAATATTCCGCGTTGAGATGTCACCCCACAACACGCCTCGACTGTGGATATACTGTAGAGTCTCGGCGAGGTCGATCGCCATGGTCAAACGTTGAGCCATAGGCAGTGCATCGCCCTTGAGGATGCGCTCGCGAAGGTTACCATGGGGAGCTCTTTCAAGTTTCAATGCCCAGGCTCCTCTCTCACTCTTGACCGAGGAGTCTGATTCTTCGCCTTGGACGGCAGGGAGATATGCCGCCCCATATGATTTGAGTATGTGTTCATGCGAACCCAAAGCATCATAGATGGCAGCTTCACGCTTGAACGTCTCACTGCAGTCCTCGGCAAGGGCTGCATGGTCGTACATTTCCCCGTCTAGCCAGAAACCGGTAGCTTTTATAGCAACTTGAAGCTCCGCTTTGTCAGCATAAATGATGCTCAGGGCTGTTCGGCCCAAGAGCTCCAGTCTTGCATTGATCGCTGGGCCAGCATCCCGATCGCTCAATCTCATGGTGGCTGTGATGGATGAAGAGCTCAAACAAATAAGAACAAATCGATTAGACAACGGCAAATAATACCTAGAATGGCACCCAGGGTGAAGTACAAAATAACACGAGGAAAGATTCAGTGTATTCAGTGGTCAAATTGGGACATAAAGCGTGAAGACTGAGGAAAGGGGACAATATGTGTTGATAGTTTGCTTGGCGAAACAGTGAGGGGAATAACATCGCCGGCTGGAACATCCCTTTCCCGACAATCATCAAGCACCGACATATAAGGCCTGTCCAATTGAAGTTGCTCTGCAGAACTTAAACATTGCCTCTTGCCAATTCTTCAACTTCATGATATCTCCTTTGGAAAGGAAGTCAACTGTGGTATAATTTGTTGACTTCTCAATTTTTCACTGAACTATCTTAGAGATACCCCTGTCTTATGCTGTAGCCACTGTCTCGACTTGTCACCCAATAACGGGCAAATTTAGTAGGGTCAAAAATGTGCTGTCGAAACTGTTGATCTTCAAATTTGTATATGTGATATGGCAGATGTTATCCATTTTGCTTACACTTGAATAATCCTATCTGAGTGACGTTGCAGCTATCTACCCGGTAAACGTGCTTGCCGGCGGAAAAGCCCTCCAGTCACTAGGTCAGTTATGCGATATGGGGCAGGGTGCCAATGTGACATATCAAACCCTGGCTGTTCACTCTCAATAAGAGGCACAGTGGCAGCCTTAACGGTCTAACTACAAAACAAGGGATTCGCCCCGAACAGGGACTCTAGCCATAGAAAAGTCTATTTACTGCTTACTACTGGTAGCACTGTCTTGAAGTAGGGTTTTGATGTAGTCTATATCTAAGCCCTCAAGTTTGTCGCCTTTGATTGACCATCCATAAGTCTCAATGAGATCTTGAACCTCGCTTTGTAGTTCTTCAATAGTACCATATTCGAACCGCCAACACTTATGAAGAATGTTCCCCAAAAACGCATCCTCAAGATCAGGTATCCAGTCTTCATTTTCCATCAAGCGTTCAGTCTCTCCGGGACCTCGACCCATTCCATCGCCTGGCATATGAGATGTCATGATACAGTACATCAGTCTACCAAATATGAACATATCGGTCGCATTTGTTGGCACACTCACCCTGCGCGATAGTGGGAGTGACTCTGGTGAAAACTCATAGGAGTTATACAACCCACCAGGGCAGTACCAGCCTGTTGCTGGATCATGGAAGTCTGAACTTACAAAGCCTGCAAGCGAAATATCCAGGGACTCTACGGATATCCAGCAGCTCGAATGATCGATTTCTCCATAAGCTATTTCATGAGAGTGTATCAATACGAGGGTTGATAGCAACTGCAAGCTCCACTGGTAGGCTAGAGGTAGAAACTCCGGCTTGATGCGAGAGTCAGGCAATGTAGCTTGAGCACCGACAGTGTAAAGTTTGGACTCGTATTCCTCAAAGAAATCCCCAAGCGAGCCATATGACGGTTTTCGAAGTAAGGGAAGGCCTGTCCAAGCATCTTGACCCACTACCCTGTATTTACGATTAGTATAGAGATCTATAGATAAATGGAGTATCTATTAGACCTACGGGACTATTCTTGGATGCTCTTCGCCAATCATTTCATAAGCAAAAGAAGTTTTAAAGCAAGCGAAAGCCGCTGGATCTTCCCGCCACCAAGCATCTGGCGCGTCAGCTTCCTCTCTGACCCAGTATCGACAACTAGGCTGAAGGATGACAGAGTCTGCATCTCTCGAGAGAACGTTCACAAACCCAATAATGATTGGTCTCGGGAGACGAGCACCTTGTGGATCGGTCAATGGGATGGTTCGGGGACCTGTTGCTGTTCGATAGCGAGTTTCCAGTGGTGCCTGGTTGTAGATACTTCGAGCCATGGCGAAGAATGATTGAAAAACACTTGATATTTTGAATAGTAAACAGAGAACAGATAGTGCTGTGTCTTTTTGTTAGTTGTAGTAGCGTTTCCACTTAGTTCAGTACAATGGCGCCCCGAATATTTATCCGGACTGCTTTACTCTAAACACTGGCCTGCTATGGAGTCTATCACTAGCCAATCGCTGAGTCTGGCCTATAAGATAATAAAACGACAAGTTGGGCCCATAAGACGCTACCAGCTTGATAACTTGAGTATCGACGTAGTATTTCAAGCAATCTTTATTTGTTAGCGGCAAGGCTGGTGTTCTGTAAAGGATATTAGTGAAGGAGGGGGCGAGGCGACAGAATAGCTCATGGGAGTCTTGCTTCTCAGATTCTGTTCGTTCCCTCCAGCTATGGGCTAATGCCTGCCAAGAGGAAGGATGTCAGAATCCCTTCCAGTTCGAAATCGTGGCCAGCTGATTCATCCCTTTACTGTTTGTTCTCTGACACAGCCATGTTATGGTTCACCTTAGTTCCAGTTAGTCTGTCGCCAACGTTTTCAGCCGCATGCTGCGCTCTTACCATCACTTAACACCTTTGACAGGATGGGTAAATCAGTCCTCGGTAGGTTGTAAGACAATTGCCTAGAACAGAATTGCCTCCCGTAAGCAATGTGTGTGTCTCTGTTTAATGGCCCTTTCAAAACCCTCTAACCCTCTTTTCTTTGCACCTCCGAGGAGAAACGGAGGACGCTAGAACCGATTTCTGAGACTACATACCAGATGGTGGAGGCTGAATTAAGTTTAATATTTAGGTTCCTCAACTGCCAATCACATGGGCAAAGCATGAAGTGGAAGTTATTCAAGAAGCAGTGTGGCTTGCGCTGGCTTGCGCTAGGCTGGCCGAGCCCCAAATTGTTTCCAGCCCTAGGCATCCTTGGTATGGGATGCTGTATTGCCGCGGTTCGATGGGACAATTAAATATTTGCAACATTCCCATCTCGACTCGAATTCATTTCCTTTGTTCATTGCCATCTGTTGGTGAGATTATCACTTCCCTTCTATAATACATTCGCCTTGACAGTCATTATGTATCGGGCATCGCTTTTCAGAGAGGCCATTGCCATTGGAACGATGGTCTCTGCCGTCAGTGCTATGGTAACAGGGCATGCTGGGAGACAACTGATGCCGAGCATGCCAGAGATCACGGCCGACCCCATGGACTTCCTCGATCAAGTACAACTACTCCAGCGGCGCGAACTGCAACAACGACAAGAGGTTTCTTCTCCATTTGACTTGACCGTCACCAATGCACCTGATGCGACGTGTGGTTATCTCTCGGCAGAGGTCGGGGTACCAATTACCTGCACAAATAAAGAAATCTGCGCGTGGGCTCTAGTACAGGAGGACGCGGGAGTTATCAGATGCGGCACAGAGATAAAGGTCAACTGCTACGAGTCATCCAAGGCAGTCGATCCCTTACTTTGCAACGACGTCTGCCAAAGTGACACGATGAATCTTCTGTGGTAGGTTTGACGCTCTAGAATCGTCAGCCTCTGTCACTGACCTACCTTCTCATAGTACCAACTCTGACACACCATATTGTCGAACCTACGCTTTCCCGAATGGTATACGAGACTATAGATGTGCATCTTCATCCTTGACAGCGGAGCAGAGCGCTGAGCATACCTTTTATGGCCAAAAGAATCCTAATTTTAAGACGAGAGTTGCCAACGGTGCGGCTGCAACAACAGGGCTGGAAGAAGCGCTGGATAAAACAGAAACCGAATCCGATGAACCGACCACGATCACGAAAGTAGCTCCATCTACAAAATCAGCTTCGACCGATGGCAGTAACAAGAGTAGCCCAGCGCCCATCGGGGCCATAGTGGGAGGAGTTGTCGGTGGTGTGGCCGTTATCGGTCTGGCCATGCTGGGTGTCTTCTTCATTCTCCGGCGAAAGAGGAACAAGACTGTGACTACCCAAGGCCCTATCAACCCGCCAGTTATGAATTTTATTCCACAGAACATGGGACCAAGTATGCTTGATTCAAAAATGGTTGCGTCACCGCATACTCAACCGGACTCTGCTATCTCTCCGCTGCAGTCAGATAGCCGACAGTCCATGTTTGGGCCGCCGCCGGTTTATGAAGCACCAGGACACGAGTCGCAAGTCCATGAGATGGGCGAATCGAGCGAGAGGAGGTGAGCGAAGGTTATTTTTAAAAAGTATCACAAAATCTTTCACAATATAAATTGCATGATCTATAAAAATATGTTGTAATAAACGTCTGTATGGCAACTAGGATGGGTGATGGTCTCTACGACGCAAATATGGTACTAAGAGGTCATACAAGTGCAGATGAGATGGTTGTCTAATGTTGAAGCTGCAAACCTTGTGGCGTGATTTTATCCGTTAACACACTGGGGAACTCGTTCTGTTCCCAGATTAAATCCTGCATGTCGCGTCGTATTGGTCTGCACACGAGTGGGTGGCAGGGGACAGTGGCAATTATCCGACCACCTGCAACAAGGGCGTCACATGAAGCTACCGCACTTTCACCAATTTGAACTTGAAAGAATTGGCTTCCGTTGCATTTCCATCCAACGTCGCGTTTCCGATTTCCATTATCAAGTTATTATAATTGTAAAGTATTTCCTACGTTTTTCTATCAAGACATAGTTGCAATCAACCGTCTCACCAACCTGAATGGCCCAAAATGGATGTGTCTTGGCGGTGGGACTGTTGGTTCACGACATGACTGCGCCTGGGAGATGCATCGGAAATAACCACCTCAACAGGCCAATACTGCATGAGTCGACTCGAGGTCTTTTCCTACGTCCTTCCCAACATGAACCACCTTCCGTAGGATCTTGGGTCACCTGATCATGAGTAATGAGATTCTTCTTCCCCTCTCTTGTCTCTTTTCTTTACCTTGATCATAATTGTCGCTATCAATCAACAATACAACATCATGACTGCACAGATTGAACAAGCCCACGAACCGCTGGTATGTAGTGTCCTTCTTCGTAGTAACGGTGTGCTGACTTGTGAGTAGGCTGCGGACACGTTTGACGATGTTGATTCAGACTCTACTTTTTCGGGCGTAAGTTCTGCAAATTCATAACTTTGAGTGCCTGTGTCTTGTGATACAGTTCGAACCATTCTGAAGAAAAGTGCTAAATAGTCGCAGTCTGACCTTGAAAGCCTGGAGTCACTTCGTTCAAGCGTCCTACAGTACCAAGAGGAGAATGGCCGCACATACCACGCTATGAGCTCTGGAAGTGAGTACTTATCTACTGGGTTGGAAAAATATGAAATCGAAGCTGACGCATTAACCAGAATACAATTTTCCCAATGATGAATCCGAAAGTGATCGACTTGGTACATCAACAAGATCGAGTCAAGTCAAGATCACAGCTAACAATACGAAACAGATTTGCAGCACAACCTTTGGCTTTTGACGCTTCATGGAGAACTCGGTCTTAGCCCCAAGATCAAAGGATCTGCCAAGCGCGTTCTCGATGCCGGTACCGGAACTGGCCTTTGGGCTATCGAATACGGTTGGTTCAGTCAGCCATGTGAAGATGAAAGCATTACTGACGTTATTGCTAGCTGATGCCCACCCGGAAACCAAGGTAACGCTGACCCCGTGTTGCGTACAATCTCTGCATGACTAAATCAACTAGGTGATTGGTGTTGATCTGAGTCCTATCCAACCGAATATGTACTTTATCTGCCTACCATTCCGAATTGCAGCATACTGATATATATGAAGGGTTCCACCGAACTGCATCTTCGAAATCGACGACCTCGAAAAAGAATGGACATGGACAGAGCCATTTGACCTCATCTTTGCTCGTACCATGACGGGATCATTCGCCGACACCGAAAAATTCATCAAGAACAGCTTCGAGTACGTCATGATCCCAGCATCCATTCACTTATCTTACTCTTTCACGCAGAAACCTCGAGCCTGGTGGCTATCTCGAAATGCAAGATCTCACCTACCCCATCGCCTGTGACGATGGCACTCTCCTCCCAGACAGCGCCCTTGTCCGTTCCGGCAAGCTGAGTATTGAAGCCAGCGCTAAAGCTGGGCGCGCCATTGACCTCGCTCCTCAGTACAAGGACTTCTTCGAAAAGGCCGGCTTCGTTGATGTGGTCGAGAAAAAGTACAAGTGGCCTATCAACGAGTGGCCAAAGGACAAGCATCACAAGGAGCTTGGAAAGTGGTCTTACGCTAACATGAACAATGGATTAGAGGGTCTCTTGCTTGCGCTGTTCACGAGGTTCTTGGGATGGTCGGCCGACGAGGTCATGGTTCTTTGCTCGGCAATGAGAAAACAGATTCGAGACCGAAATGTCCACGCCTATATCCCTATGTGAGTGGCCATTAAACCCTGTTCCCCTTATTGGAGAATCGATTTGCTGATTGATCACCATTAGTTATGTCGTATATGGCAAAAAGCCAGAAACAGAGACCCCTTCGAAGGCCTGATATATTTTACCAAGTCTGTACTTTCATCATCATGGGGATTAGGGAGGTCTTTCACGGCTACAAGCTTCTTTCTATACAGTAAATTCCAATTATTGCGTCGGTATTCATAACATCTAGAGATTCTACACCCAAACATTCTCTTCCAAGTTTCAAAGTCATTAGTCCAAATTACCAATCTTTCGAGAAAAGTCAATTGTTTCCGTGATGCCTTTCTCAAGGGTGATCCAATCTCTCCCAGCCCACTTCTGCAGTAGTCCTGGCGCAATGTCGTTCTCGATATTGTATGATAAGGTAGGATCTCCAGGAATGAAGTCTTCTTCAAAATCTTCTTCGGGATACGCGTCGCGCATAATTGCTAGCGCATTGTTCCAGTTGAATGGTTTAGCCAGAGCTTGGATGCGAGTACCCTTCACGTCAGGGTCGATAACTGCAGCGGCGTAGATAACAGCCACGTCCGACACGTGTGTATAGTAAACTGTAAATTTAGCTTCCAGTCGTCTCATTTTACTCCCACGTCAACTTACCTGTCGTGTTTTCCTTGAGCGCTTCAATCTTCCCGAGGTACAATTGCTGCAACAGCTGAGTCGGCATAGGTCCATAGTGTCTCGCATGCAATGGGTCGCCTAGCGTCCAGCATGGGCTCACAGAATTGACTACCCATGGGAGTTTCTCGTCTTGAACAAACTTCCATACCGCTTTTTCCGCATCGACCCTGGCAGCCAGATAGGTCACAAGCACGCGAGTCAACTCGTATGGCGGAGGCAACTTCGCCATCTGGACTAAACCTTCGTTCCACGTTTCTTGATTGATGGTCGACGAATCCCCCGGTCTTGGCCATACCGCTGACCAAAACCCTGACGCGAGAACGAACCGCTTGATAGTGGGTTCCTTGGCGGCAGATCGACAAACAGTCAAGGCAGCCTCAATTGCTGATGGGAAAGCCACATTGGGATCTGGTGTTTGCTCCCCAATGTTTCCAAGATGAACTACAGCCGAGACTCCCTTGACTGCCTCGTCGAAGTCTCCTGGTTTCGATGTGTCGGCCAGAACCAGTTCCACTTTCTCTTCGTCAGCAAATGGCTTGACTGAAGGATGCTCAAGAAGCCATTTGCTGTATTCGAGGTTTCTGACCGTGCCGCGCACGTGGAACCCCCGGTTGAGCAGCTCAATAACCACATGGCTGCCAGTGTAGCAGTTCGCTCCTGTAACGAGAACCCACGATCCTCGTGGGATGGCTGTGGGTAGGTCATTCATGTTTGGTAGTATGGAGGGCTTGAAGGTTCATAAATTAGAATTTATGAGGAGGGCTACGAGCCAAGAAAAGCGAACCGCGCAGTCGGTGATGACGTTGCATTCAGCTTAATCAATGTCTTAAGATCGTGAGAAGCGGAATAGGGGACAGTCCATGCCCCCGCTTGTTAGTGCGAAATACGGAGTTATTGTACATCCGCGTTGTTAGCTTTACGGTAGACCTGAGATTCCAAATGAAGCGATCCCCTTTGGTCCATTAGATCAGGGCTAAATTCTTAGCGAACGAGATTAACCCTGATGATACCCTGTAGATGTGAAGGTAAGCTGACTGTAACCTTATTCTGTCTTTTTTAATGGCTGTCTCCCAACCTTATTCAGTATACTGCCAATAGAGCATTTCTTTATGAGTACTTTTTAACATGAGGAACTTTATTGAAACCTATGATTGGAGCCTCTGAAAATGTGAAATATTGAGGCTTTCCCAGGACGCTAGAAAGAAATGGTGTCATTAAGTGGCCACTTGATTCTCCAGTCGATCGACAATTGGTGGCTCGATTAACCAAGATCAGTTTAGCCTCCCCTCAACAGTCAGGGGCTGGGAGACCTTTTGAGAGCTAGGGTTCGTCTGACAAGTTCCGGAAATTTGGTTGAATTGTGCCGAGCACGAATGACCCCTCACATCTGGCAACAGCATCTCGCTTGATCTGGACTTTTGAATTACGGAGAAACTTCTAATCGCCGCTACTTATATGATCTCTTGTACTATTATGTTTACGCACTCGTTTTGTAACTAAAATTATGAACGACAGTTATGGCCTCTTCATTTACAGCGTTTGTCAAGATTGTTGTTCCGTACTCACTACTGCTTATCTTATCTTATCTTATCTTATCTTAGCACACCGTATCTTATCAGTTCATTTCCTCTCTGACCAGATGCCAGTGTTACCAGTCTGATGTTGACAGAGGCATGCTATTGGATACTAGAAAGGTCAGCCTCCGAAGATTTGAGGTATAAAAATAGACACCCTGAAGAGCCGAGTCTAAGTGGCATAAGGTGGCGTATTAGTTTTGTCTCGTATTCTCCCAGCCGCCAATTTTCCAATAGCAGAGGGCGCAGTCTGATATAACTACTCATACAAATATACGATAATGAATCTCTAATAATCCTTTGAACAGAACCTGTCAAGCCGAGCCTAATGGATGGTGAACTGCTCTCCATCCAGAAAGTTGCTTAAGGTAATCGACCACGCAGAGACTTCGATGCGTCAAAAGGGTATCACGCTCATTGTTGATGTAATTCTTTATCCGATGATGACGTTCGCACTTGAATGAATACGGTCAATCATGCTTCGTAATCGCTCATAAAAGACATGGAGGCTGTTGTCGGTATTTTGAACAATGGTGGCTCCGCTCGTGGAAACATGCATATACATCTAAATTTATAGCCATGTCTAATCGTCGCTAGATGCTGCTGCTACTGATAGTGCATTGCTCAAGTCGAGTATCATGAGACAATAGGAAGCAAAGAGAAGACTATTTCACACATAAGAAAAAAGGTAGAGGCTCCAGTGTGGATAGTGATATAGAAATATCACTGACTCGGAATCTGCTATAGCTTGACCGTTTTCTTAACACAACGTGTTATGTAGCTGCTCTGCTACCAGGTACTAGGATTTACTGTTACGCTCATATCTCTTCTTAGATCGAATAGTCTCGCTTCGTATATGTTACCAGAAGTAATTGACCCAACATGATTAGTTCCAATAGTCCAATAAGCAATCAGACATACGGAAACACTTCCTAACAGCCATGCCTTTCGATTTGCATGTGTATATTTGTAGCAGCCATTTATGTTTCTCTCTTTCGAAAGCAATTCTATGCGGCTGTTGCCTTTATGGACTAAATGGTCTGTCAGCTAGATGTCTCGAGCTGCATAACTGTCCTGAGAGTTGACTGTTGACTGTTCAGATATCTTCTTAACCTATTTCTATTTCTATTATAGCTTCTCAGTACATGCATAGTAGGAGAGGAAAGAAAATTTTTACTTGACTAGAGTTTCTTTCTATGTAACAGATGAAGGAAAGTCTAATAGACAGTTATAAAGCGTCTTTATTTAAAGAAGAAGAAAAAGGAAAGGAAACCAGCTGAGGCTGCGTGTTCAGGTGAACAAGGTTTTTTCGATTAAATTGACCAGTCACATGGCGGGTCCAAGCTGTCCCAGTGAGGGAATAACAAAGGACTAGTGATTTGTTCCACACCGATACAATACTCTAGGGCCTGCAACGGTTAACTATAAACGAGAATTGCGTCAAAGCTTGTGCGTACCGTAACAGACTGATGTAACGTAGAGTCAAGATAGAGTAGGAAGGCGTCCCCGAGATGGTGTCTTATACCCAAGCCGCTATTCTGACAAGCAGAATGTAGCGACTGTCACATCTCACTGCTACTGAATTAAACAGTCAGTGCATGCATTGTCACTTACCAAGGACGTTGTGTTATTGAAAACTTACCCCGTCTTTGCGTTCGTGATACTGATACACTAGTTATCAATGCCGTACATTTAAGAATAACGTTATCTTCTCTACGGACTACCAGTGCGTAAGTTTATGGGGAACCTGTCAAGCGTCGGGGAAACTGACTCAAACTTACCAGGGCGATCCTTGATTTGTTCTGAAATGGCCGCCCAAAGTCGTATCGTCTCAAATGGGGTACAAGATGTAACCTTCAATTGTGCCGGTTATCCGTGTTGATCACCACTCACAAAAGTTCTGTGAGAAGACTAGGGCCGGAGTTCAATCCACCACACTTTTGTGCAGGGTTATCTACAGCTCATGGAATCAGACTGAGACGAAAGTATGGCAATGTACATATCAAAAGGTGCAGAAAGAAATATATTATGTATTAGAAACAGAAAGACCGTCTGGGTTCATGCTTGACTTACCTACCATCAACAAGATGGTTGTAGGAAAATAGAGACCGAGGGACATGCGGGGAATGCCACTATCTCCGCATTGGAAAGGGCCGTTGGAGAAGATGTATCCACAATCGGCACAGAATAGCCGTTCGGAGTTCAGTAGAAGCTGCGGGGTTATCCAATCACCTTCTTCACGATTCATATCCTCGTGGGGGTTCTCCGTATTTCCCCGCCCATCCTCCATCCTTTGTACTTGGAGTTGGCCGAGATTTGAGGTTTATAAACGGTCTGTCCCAGTTTCTTGTTGAGAGATGGATCAGCCTACACTTCTTGGTTCTTGCTCTAGTTCCTGACAGCAACTGCCAAAATGAAGTTCACCCTTGGTAACCCGGCCGCTATGGCTGAAACACCTAGCGAGGTGCTCAACTGGCGTCTGTACTGGAGCACTTTTGTCTTCGGTAAGTGGGCAGTCAATTCATTCTCTTCCCTTATCCATATGCCCCCGGTACTAACTCGTGCCTCAAGGTATCCTTGGTGCCAGTCGTGGACTGGACGAAGGTCTTGTCGGCGGTATGGTGTCTCTCAAAAGCTTCAAGACCGAGTTCGACCTGGGCGCAGGCTCTGAGCATCATCAAGCACAAGTCGAGTCCAACATCACCAGCATGGTCCAGATTGGTTCCATCGCCGGTTCGCTACTGGCATTCTTCATGTGCGACAAGATCGGTCGTGTCCGATCGCTTCAGGTCCTCTGTCTGCTGTGGCTAGTTGGATTCATCATCGTTGTGACAAGTCATGGAAGCGTTGGTCAGATTCTAGCTGGACGGTTCATTGCTGGACTTGGTATCGGTATGACTGTCGTGGTCGGTCCGACATACCTTGCCGAGACGGCTCCCAGAGCTATTCGTGGTATGCTTACCAACATATTTGCTGGTTCAGTGTATCTTGGTGTTATGATTGCTTATTTCAGCAACTGGGGCGCCTCTATCAATATTTCCAACAACTCTCGATGGCAATGGGTTGACCCCCAAATGTGCCATATTGGCTTTTCAAGGTAGGTGTGTCAAGTACAGTCTCCAATATCACAGTCTAACCGTCTATTCGCAGTTTGCTTCTGATTCTATCATTCACTGTCCCTGAGACCCCTCGCTGGCTCACCATGAAGGGACGCAACGAAGAGAGCACCAAAGCCCTCTGCAAGCTAAGACAACTACCTGAAGAACATCCGTTCGTCCAAGCAGAGCTGTTCGGTATCCAGGAACAGCTCGAGCGCGAGCAAGAGGCTTTCCTCGGAGTCTCAAGATGGGGCAAGCTTCGTGAGCTGTTTACCATCCCTGCTAACCGATATCGTCTTATGCTGGGTTTCATGGCTCAGCTCCTTGGTCAGTGGTCGGGAGCTAGCGCAATCACCATCTATGCTGTCGAGTTCTTTGGTGTCCTCGGAAAGTCCGGTCAATCTGAGAAACTCTTTGCCACCTGTATTCTTGGTGTCGTCAAGCTGAGTTCCGCCTACCTCTGCGCTTTCTTCCTGGTCGACTTTATCGGACGACGACGCTCTCTGTATGGTGGTATCACTCTTCAGATGATCTCCATTCTTTACATCGCCATCTTCCTGAGTATTGTTGGCACTGAAGCTCTCGAAAACGGAACCTTGACCCCATCCCAGAAGCATGCTGGTGTGGGTGCTGTCGTGATGCTCTATCTCTCAGGCGTAGGCTGGACAATGGGTTGGAACTCGTTCCAATACCTCGTCAACGCTGAGATTTGGCCTCTCCGTCTCCGAGCCTTGGGAAGCTCCATGACGATGTGTCTGCACTTTGCCAACCAGTACGGTAATACAAAGGCTGTTCCACTTATGCTCCTTTCCATGACAAGCGCTGGGTTCTTTTTCTTCTGCGCTGCTGTCTGCCTTCTTGGCCTCATTTGGGTCTGGGCATTTGTCCCTGAGATGGCTGGTCGATCGCTTGAGAGCACTGACGAGTTGTTCTCACTACCTTGGTACAAGATCGGTCGTTATGGAACTAAGCTCGCACCTGACAATGAGGCCATTATGGCGAGGGATGAGAAGGCTGAGGTGAAGGGCGAGGCTAACGAGTTGGAGTATGGACGAAGGGACTAGTCTCACATGAGTTATATAGTTGTAAGCAAATCATGAATTGCTTGACGATAATTTTCACGTCTCTATATTTATTAAACATCAGCTGTGGCCTTCCCAAATAATTAGTGGAACAAGAATGTATCTAATCTAGAACAAATCAATTTGTAATACTCGACAACATCTCCATCACGCTGCCATGCCAATTTCAGTGGTAAAGCTGAGGGCAGCTTTATACCTCTAATATAGAGATACCTCTGTCGAAACACAGCTTAACGAGATTAAGGCATCCCTAAGCAAGATAAGCCACCAAGCAATAAAGATCAATCGAGACAATCTAACGGAGCTAAAAGTATATCCAGCAGTAGCTCTCGTCCGTAGTAGACCGGTCATGGACCAGTTCATCAAGTTTCTGGAGGACTGGAAGGGAAATGGATACAATCCGTATAGACAAGAAACTGCCGCCAATGGACAAGGTAGTAGCAAGACTAAGTGCTACCGATAGGAAATGTCGCATTGCATCATTCTGCCGTCGGCTCGCTCAGTGCGAACTTGCTACTGAATCTGCGAATGCAAAAGAACTATCACGCGTTAATTACAAAAGTGGTTTTCTTGACCAATTTGCGATCCGCCACGGGATAGAAAAGAAAAGGCTCTCCGACCACCTCTCATCGGGCAACCGGTGGAATGCTGTGTGCGCAACATACGATGGATTACTGCCCTTTATTCTTGCGGAGAAAAATAATAAGGTGCCTATAACAAAGAAGGAATAGGAAAGACTTGGTTCTTTTGACGCAGAAGAAGAACTTTGTTTATTTCACAACCTTCTTAATGATGACTTTACAAGAGACATATGTCACTTGGGGAAGGAATTTCAAGAACTCGTTCTGGGAAGGTCAACAGAGCTAGGGATTAACAGTTTGCTTATGGCGGCAAAAGAGATGCTGAAAAGATTTAATGACTAAGTTGTAAGTTAGTCTAGAACTTAGTCAGCAGTCAAGTTCATTACATCATTTCATATCAGATTTAGGGTTAGGTAGAACGAAGATTGAAACATTGCACTATGGAAGACAGTATAGATAAGGGTACCAAACATTAGAAATCCCACTCGTCCCACTCATCGTTCTGCTTATAATGCTGTTTGTAGTCCCGGCCAGTTTTATTGTACCTGTCGCCTCCCATAATGTCGTCTTCTTCGGAATCTGCAAAGGGGTCGTCTTCGGAATCTTCCATAGCCTGGGCTTGTTGGGCGGGCTGTTGAGAGAGTTTTTGACGTATCTGAAGGAGTCACTTTTCCTAAGGGCATCATGGTCTTATGGGTAGATATCATCAAGAGATATCGTAATTCCTCTGACGAAGACTGGTATAGCCCTTCCATGATTAGGGCAGCCGATGACTTATTTGATGTCCTCTGTTAGATGCATCTTGTATATAAATGATCTCCCCTTTCCATCTTCCTCATCCATTTCTAACTTAATTATCGAGCAAAGGTGGTTGTTGTTTGTGTGTTGTTTGTCCTTTTGAGTGTCTAGACTCTTGCTAACTTGGTTATTAATGAAGGGCAGCTCTTATGTATGTTTTTATTTGTCCTTTTGCATACCTTTGGGTTCCAGCTAACCAAAGTATCTAGGATGACTTGTGATGTGTTGATGTTGGTGGAGGGAAGAGGAAAAAAGCCGGATGGAAGCAAGTGAGTAAGCATTCCCCCCTCTTCTTCTTATCATACTTATGACTAACTTGCTTGATGGACAACGCATTTTATGCCCAGCTGAACCTTATATTAGGGCAGGGCAAGCAAAAAAACAGGTCCCCTGTGAGCGTTGGAGTCATAATGCTTGAAAAGTGTATTTAAAGATGGTAACCTTATTATCAGGTCAACAATGATGCTCCCATTTAGAATAAACCATTATCCATCTATCCCTTTGTCCCTTTGTCCTATTGTGAAGCTTTGTTCTGTTCTTTCTGTCATTTGATGTTGGTAGGTTTGGGTTTTGTGGTAAGGTTGCGTTTACGCAATGAGTCATCGCACCCCGATGAGTCGTTACGCTGCCGCCCATAAAACCCTGGCAATTCACCTTTTCCCCCACATCTTCTTTCCCCCTACATCTCAATCATCATTTCTTGCAATGTCTTCAGGAACGACCTCCACCGTCCCCAAGACGAGCCTCCTAGGCTTGCCTTTGGAACTGCGCGAGCAGATCTACCGCCACTACTTTAAAGCTGCCGGTGGTTACGTCTACGATGCTGCGACCGAGACTCTTAGGCAGACTGATGGCAAGCCTGTCGACATCGCGCTTCGGTATGCCTGTCGCTCTATCGCTTACGAAACGAGAGATTACCCATTTCAACTCAACTCCATCAAGTTTTCCACAGTTCACCACGATGACTGGCAGGAGACAGCTGCTATTCACTCCTACGTCGTACTCTATCACCACTACCTACAAATAGGTTTACTAACTCATCTGCGAGATCTTGTCACTCCCGACATGTATGAATGCTCCAACCACAGTCATCGGGAGTATATGCCTGCAATCAAGAGAGAAATCGATCGGGTTATTGCTCTTGTAGTAGAGCGGCCTCGAATGAATGATCTCGTATTCATTGGGTGCAAGATGTATCAGGAGGACGGAAATCCTCCGGGTGATGATTACCATGCTGGCAGTCTGCCAACGATGGACAGGAAGTTTAAAGACAAGACCATTGTTTTCAACGACACAGTTGCCTACCTCCTACGAATACTTGCCAAGAGACACCCTGATCAATTTGCCCAAGCTGTTGATGTCATGCTTCCTGGTTGGCCAGACTCGCATCCGGCCTCTGAAGTCCTCGACCTAAAATTCGAGCCCTGGGCGATCCCTTCTCATTCCGAAGCCATATCGATGGCCAAAGCACTACGGCTGGAAGGCCCGGTCGATTGCTACACAAAATGGGGGGTCAATGCGCAAGCAGCTTATGATGACCCCATGTTTACCGGAACAAGATATCAGTACCGCAAGATGGGTTTCTTTTCAGCAGCTGCTGTGGCCATAAGATTTTTGAAGCGGATTCCTGAACACCAACGTCTCAACATGCGGAAGCTAATTCTCGATGAAGATCGCCCTGCTGTAGGTCTTGCTATGTGTCACGGCATTGGATTAATTCCCTTCTGCAAAGAGAATACAAAGCTACATATTGAGCACCGCTGGAACCTGTGGACGACGCTTCTTTTGCGAACGGAGTCCCGCAGTATCTCGAGCATGACCATGAATTTCGAGTTGTCGCCCGAAAAATACCAGGAATGGATAGACGATGATTCCGATTTTGGGCCATGGACATTGCACGAAGCCAGCAAACAGAGGTTTTCTAATATATTTGACGCATGGTGTATGAATATTCTGGATGTTGTAAATTCCGGGATGCCCTTACAGTCATACACAGTCATGATTGAAGGAGACCCCGATCTCAACCTCTCGACGCTTGCATTCCACGATGTCATGGCACGCAACATTGCCTGGCTAACCCTCAATACCGATTGTGTAGCGAGGGGTCTATTTGCCCCTCCAGACCATCACGACTATCCTTTGATGACGAGACCCTCTATCGAAGGAAGCGACTCTTCCGACACTAGAAGCTCGCTCATTCAATGCAACTTCACGCTTGATCAACCGTGGGATTTGGAGAAGATAGTGGAGGAGTACTCCGTTCAGCGCCAACCCTATCGTCCCTATCAACCGTGGGACAATCTCCAGGATCCTGGTTCTGATGATTTCAGAGTTCTCACTGACACGCTGGACTACAAGAAGCTCCAGCTTTTGTGGGTCGACCGAAAGCCGAGATCAGAGGACGGTCTGGCTACAAAGCAAGGAAGACAGTGATCACCCCACGAGCAAAGTTTTTCTCGGGCGGCGCTGCACCTATTCAATGGGAAAAGTGGCCGAGCTTTAGGGTTCAATTGATTGCAACTGCGTGGAACGGCTAGTGCTCTTTGGAAGAAGTAGAGAATAAGTTATTAGCTTCTCCAGTGCAATTAGTAACTAGAAATTTATGCCCTTCTTTCTATGACTCTTGATGCAGGGCGCCGAAGGCATATTTTTGCTTGACTGTGTACCAACCACTTAATAGTGTTAAGTCTTGATTAGTACAAATTGTGTTGAAATTTTACTCGCGAGTCAAACATTGATGCTGGTTGAATATAGCAGTCTCTATGCCACCCAACTCATCAAATAGTTCAGGTACTGTGGTCTAGTTGGTTATGACATCTCGTTAACACCGAGAAGGTCCCCGGTTCGAGCCCGGGCAGAACCTCATTTTTTTTTTTAGTTTTGCCGCTATCGCCTAGTAGGTCAATTCCAAAGCTTTGGCGAAAGGAAACATGTTGCTATACTGGCTAGCTCAGACAATCACGTTCAGCAATGCCTGATGAGTTCAGTTTCCTTGTTGTGGATTTCAATCAGCCATGAAACGGAAAATAGACATCAAAGGTAAACATGGCATGGGAACAAAAAATAATTATGTTCGTTCGGCCACCAAGATATCATTAAAGTTCCGAAGTAAGGATACTCTTGACAATAGAGTAATGCTTAGCTCGGGATTAAATTTCCTAGGCTGAGAAACAGGTCCTCGGGTGTGAATTTCACGATATAGAGTTCACACTGGTTGGACAGGGTTATCAATGATACGTTCGGTGAAATTCTGTAACGGAGAAGAACTTCATGTCGAGTTATGGATTGGGGCGGCATCCCAATCGAGTCAATTCAGTACCTCACATACTGAAGTTCGATTCCCCGCATCTCTCCGGACTGGACCTTGGATTTATTATGTCAAACAACAGCGTCAGCTGCATACTCTCCTAGATACTAAACAAAACCCAGTCACGTTGCGTCCAAAAGTGGTGAACTCCATGTCATTTTGACTGAGACAGAGGTCTAGACTATCTATTGTTCAAGAAATACACAATGGGGTTTCAGTGAAAAATATATCCCCTTCGACCAAAAGCTGCATTGACCAACGGAAGCATAAGCCGTCTACCCATTCAGCTGAGGCGTAGCTGCAATTCAAAAAATCAAGCTGGAACCTGTCGCTTTACGGAAAAGTTGCTTATAATTGCATGCCCATGTTGACTAAATCAAGTTAGATACCGTGGGTGTGTCTTAGAAGGGGGACAGGATGAACGTACCATGGACAGCTTTGACCTGGGTGTATGCAGACAAAGCGTAGGATCCAAGCTCACGGCCGATACCTGACTGCTTGTAGCCTCCGAAAGGAACACCCCAGTGGGTGTCCTGAGAGCTGTTAATCTACATGTAAAAGTTAGCGGTGATCTTGGTGGTCTCTGAACGTATGCATGTCTTACCCAAACAGTTCCAGCCTGAACGCCCGCGGCGACACGATGAGCCTTGCGAAGGTTCTCAGTGAAGATGGCAGCACCCAGGCCATATTCAGTATCGTTGGCACGCTCAATTGCATCGGCCTCTGTTGAGAAAGGTGCAATAACGACGCAAGGTCCGAAGATCTCCTCCCGAACAATCTTTATGCTTGGCTTGACATCACGGAAGACAGTGGGCTGGATGTAGAAACCCTTATCTCCAGAACGGGCACCACCAGTCAGGAGACCGGCTCCTTCTGACTTTCCTGACTCAATAAGTGACAGGATCTTCTCGTATTATGCCTTGGAAACCTGAGGACCGTGTGTGGTGTTCTCGTCGAAAGGATCACCGATAACGGTGGAAGACTTGACTTGCTCGTGGAAAGTCTCGAGTAACTTCTCGTAGATGGTATCTTGCACAAAGATACGGAATGTGGCTGTGCAGATTTGTCCCATGTTGCCTAAACCTTGTCAGATCATGTATTACAGGAACAGTGTCGGAATCTTTGACGTACCCATGATGCCACCGCGAGACCACTTGACCGCTTGCTCGAAATCAGCATCGTGTGCAACTGCTCGATAGAGTGCTCGTTAACAAGGCCGAGCACCTTTGCGATAGCATTCGCATCGTTCCTAGTAATGTCCTTTCCGTAGGATAGATTCAGCTTGATAATGCTGTCGTGGTCCTTCTCAGCGGCCTCCTCGACATTCATTTCACCGCCTCTAGATACGACAATTGCGGGCTTGATTTGGGTTCTGTCTACCGCAAAGGATAATTAGAACTCTTTTTCGTATTGCACTTGTTCTGTGACGTAGACTTTGCTGACGACAAGACCTCGTTCTGAGGTCTGCTTCGTGCGGAGGCGGTGGCCGAGCATGCGACCAGCGAGCTCCTGAGCATTAAGGGAACTAATCGTCGAAGCGAAAACATGCCAATCGTTAGGACCTAGATACACTCTCGCGGCACACTCTGAAGATTTGGATCCGACCTACGAGTTCACTTTGCGTACCCCGCCCTGGAGGCCGTTGTCGAATGTGCCTTTGCCACGACCCCCGGCTAAGATCTGGGCCTTCAAAACTCCCGAACCACCTAGGCAGACAGCAGTTTAGTACAGGAAGATACATACCACCTCACTCTTGTGGATCACGATTCATCATTTACCTAAGTAGTCTATCGCGCTTGTGACCTGTTGCGGTGTTGTGGCAACTCGACCACGGGGCACGTTGACTCCATTCTGATTTTTGTCAGTTAGTAAGTACTAAGATACGATTGGATCGTCCTATCTTGTCAGATAGACAGACGTACCTCGGAGAGGATCGATTGAGCGGCATGTTCTTGTATACTGAAGGCCATTGCACCATGAGGCTTGCTTGACCTCGTTACTGCTCTGATGCCGCTTGGAGCACCTCTTGTACAAATCTGGGATAGCATCTTGCGTATGGAATGTCTTAACTTTGGCGCACCAACCCAGGTAAACACGGACTTGTGAGAATCAAGTCAAGTCTGAGAGGGGAGCTTGTTTCTTCTTTTCTGGGCATTCTAGTATCGGCCTTCTAATCACTACATTTTTATTGAATTATATGGGCTATCAACGTAGGTAGTCAGGGCGTATGTCAGACCGTCCAGAGCATGGCCGCCGAGGCAGTCCGTGGTGGGTCCGGGGTTCGAGGTCAAGGGCTCGGCGCCTCGGCGATATTTGCCTGGACAAGTCAAGTCGGACCCTCATCTAGTTATTCTCCTTGCGTCTAAGTCAGCCATGAGACTGCTGGGTGATAAAACATAAGCTAAGGTAGGTACGGACTACTGCGTAGAATAAAGGCCTCACACATTGGAGATTTTGGCGGTACCAAGATCTGTCTACCTACCTACCTACCTACTGTACATGATTTATCTCTGAAAGATGCAGATGCTTCCGAAATCGCACCGAGCTTCTGCTGTGACTAGTTTTCAATGCCGAGCAGCAGCTTTACGGTATCCGCCTGCACCGGCAAGAGGATTCCATAGTACGAAGAGCAACGTTCAGAATCTCATGGTCAACGAGACTACACGTGTCATCTACCAAAGCTTTACAGGGAAAACTGTGGGTGAAACTCTTCTCTTCCTACCTTAGGTACTCTCATTGTTAAGCAAACTTTTCTGATTGAAATCCCTCCCCCAAAAATAGGCAACCAACAATGCAAGAGATGCCATCGCGTACGGAACAAACATTGTAGGCGGAGTTTCGCCTAAGAAAGGAGGCACAACTAATCTCGATCTGCCTGTGTTCGCCACCGTTCGTGAGGTAGGTAAGGTGTTTGTTTGGTCCTTCACTACAAGCAGCAATGGTCATGGACTAGACGAAAATTGGACTGACTGGCTGACCTTTTTCTTCTTTGTGTCAATCTAGGCAGCCCAATCGGTTCGCCCTAATGCGAGTCTGGTTCACGTCCCTGCCTCGTTCGCTGCAGGTGCGATAGAGGAGGCAATTGAAGCCGAGATCCCTCTCATTGTCGCCATTGCCGAACACGCCCCTGTGCATGATATGCTCCGAGTCCACGAGATACTGAGAACGCAGAGTAAATCGCGACTCGTAGGCCCAAACACACCAGGAACTCTAGCTCCTGGAAAATGCCGCATTGACATTATTCCGGCCGACCAGTGTGCTCCAGGCAAGGTTGGCATCATCTCACGAAGCGGCACCATGATCTACGAAGCCATTGGCGCAACCATGAGAGCCGGGCAAGGTTAAACCCTTGTCCTTGGTCTGGGAGGCGACTCCATTCCGGGTACCACTATGAAAGAAGCTCTCGAGGTGTTGCTACATGATTCGGCCACAGAGACGATTATCCTCATTGGAGAAATCGGAGGTTCAGCTGAAGTCGAAGCAGTTGAGCTTCTCAAGAGCTTCCGCGCTGAGAACGGCATGTTCAAACCCGTCATCAGTATCATTTCAGGACGAACGGCTCCGCCTGGGCGCGCTATGGGTCACGCGGGGGCTCTGCTGGCAGCTGGGGAACTTGGGGCTGATGCAAAGGCGAGAGTACTGCAGGACTCTGGGGCTTGTGTTTTAGATCATCTTGGGTTGCTGGAGAATGAGCTTCGAGCTATTTTCTCTTGACCAAATCGGTTTTATTACTCATTGTCATTGTTCTTATTACACATTATCGACTCTTGACTCAATGACAGGCGTTCATCTCAGTAACTATGTGTCTAAGTGTATGAATGATAGTTCCTGTGCACGTAATCCAGGAATTGAGGGGATAGGGACGTCCAAGAGGTAAAGCTTTGCGGCAAATGGTTGCGTATCGGCTTTACTAATGGTAATGCACCGTGCCTTGTTCAAAAACGTTCTTCATTGCAGCATCTCGTGACAAGACAGAGTAGACAACCCGTCATAAAGACTACGGTTTCACCTGACTCATCTGACTCCAAGTCCACTCGCTATTGTAAACAGCTTGTCCGGGTTCGATCCAAGGGTTAGCCACTCTACATGGGGGGATGCGAGAAGACGTTTGGGGAATAGTTGTGGAGGTCTCTCTCCAGTATGGTATGCTACAAAGTAATAAGCTATCAGTATCTAGGGTTCTTCTTGATACAGTGGTGAAAGCGGATCTAGTCTAGTGACTTGCACCTGTGGAGATGATGGAAGCTTAGCGCTGGGGTAATGGTGGTTCGTTTGTGCAGCAAATCGCCGAGGACTCCGAGGCGAAATGATACAAGACCACACAATCTCCCTCGCGTTCAGCTGGTAATTAACCATGTAGCAACACAGACAGTTGAATACCTAGACTAGGTCTAGACCTCGCAACAATACCGAGGCGTATTTCCTCGGCCCGGGCTTTGGGTTGGTAGTAGAGAGGCGTCAAGTTAGCTGATCTGGTGATGATGTATCGCCGAGAAGAAGTAAGCTATTCGGTCTTTGACAGCTGCGTCGCATTACCTGGCTTATAATTCGTAGTCCAAGTAAAAAAAAACTGAGTGATATCAGGATCGTCTAAAGGAGAACAGCTTATTAACCAGCGTGTTTGAGTTGCACCGTGACGTGGATATTCTAGGGTAGATTTCATGTCAGCCTCCCCCTCTACTCATATCCGAGTCAATTGCAAGGGAGATAGCACTATTGGAGAGTTTAGTAGCGAGGGCTTAGGGGAGTCTAATGATCAGAGGAATGACTTTGGTGATACGTGAGCATTTTGAACGAGTATAAACACTAGCGATTGTAAAAAAAGAAAGAGGTGTTATGCGTGCCGATGAACAACACTAATGGTGACCTGGAATAGAATAGTTTAATCACAAAGAGCTGAGTTATAGACAAGTCAATCCATTTTGAAGTAGGAGCAGGAATAGATGTTAATTGCCGTTCTATAATTTATAACGCAAGTTTGCCCATGCTACCTATCTAGCCTCATATCAGACACCAGCGTGTGAGATCCCTGTCCGTCTATCTTTCCATACTCTAATAAGCGTAGTACAGAGTGCTCTCGTTTTCGGACTGTCTGATCTTCTTGTTGTCCTTGATCAGCCAGAATCTCATTGCCCAAGCCCCGATTGCAGTCGCTACACTCAGCGCAGCGCTCGAAGACATGGCCATAGTGTATCGAGGCTCATCGGATGAAGGCCACATGTAGGGCGTCCAGATAAAAGAAGCAACCGCAATGCAGTTGACAATAGCGAGTGAGCATGCTTTCTTTTCCCTGGTCTGGGAGCAGGTGGCGGATACCCAGCCGAGGATGATACTGTTGACCGCGTAGGTGCCGATGGAGAAGACACACATGGCAACTAGAGAGCTCGTCAGTAATAATTCAAGAATTTTTGGAAGATACTTACAGTATCGAGCACCTGTGTTGAGAGTAGCACATCCAAGAATGAAGCCAAATACCGCAACAGCCTTCGCAATAGTAATGTGCCTAGAAGGTCAGCATCTTTCATCCATCAGTGTCGAAAGAAACTCACCATGTTCTCTCATTGAACCGTCCCGATGACCAGGACCAAGCAATTGAGATCACACCAGCAATCAGATATGGTGGACAGGTCAACACAAGTGTAATAGTCTGGTTAAACCCAAGTGTCTTGACGGCTGTCGGGAAGAAATTCTTGAACCCGTTTGCTCCGAGATGACAATGCTGCATCACCACAAACAACCACACTTTGGGATCTTTGGCAGCAGAGATAATACCTGACCAGCTAGTGGACTCGCCCGAGTTCCCCACAGTGTCGCGTTGAGTGCGTTCGTGTGCTAGTTTTTGTTCTTCCGGCGTGAGCCAGTGAGTGGTCAGAGGTTCGTCAGGCAGGACGAAGAAACCCGCTATAGCAACCAAGAGGGTCACTGCGCCTTGAATTATGAAGAGCCATTGCCATCCGGCGAGATTGGCCTGAGGTTATTAGCAATTATAAGCTAAACTTGTCCGAAGAACGTACCATTCCGTCCATCTCAAAGATACCCAATGCAATTAGCCCAGCAAACGCAGTGGCAAGAATGTTGCCTGTATACAGAATAGAGATACGTGTCGCAAGTTCTTTTCGTGTGTAGAATCGCGCAAGGATATACAATGCACCAGGGTAATAAGGCGCCTCTGTAATGCCAAGGAAGAATCGCGTAAGTAGCAAGCCGGTGTAGTTTCGGCTGAGTGCTGTAAGGCCGCTGATGATGGCCCAAACAGTCATGCACGATGCCATCCAGATACTCGGCCTTACACGAGTAACAACCATGTTGGCTGGAATGCCAACAATGACATAGCCTGCGAAGAGAATAGATACACAGGTTTGATATTGGCTGCCTGTCAGTTTCAGATCCTTTTCAATTGTGTTGAGGCGGGCTAGGGCGATGGCGTTGCGGTCCTTTCCATGTCAGATTGCCGATGATCGTTTCGTGGGTGTTGAACAGGTGCTTACCAGATAATTAAGCCAGTACATCAACCACAGTATAGGCATGATCCACCAATCTAGCTTCTTAACAAGCGCGATCTCTCTTGGGTCCGTCTTCTCATGGGCACCCGAATAGTCGCGGGCCTGAGGGGCTGTCTTGAGGACTTCCTCAACCTCGTCAAACGGTTCGAGCGGGCCATTACTCTTGTCGTTTTTGTCTATCGGGTACGTAGTGTTCATGATGGGATCTCCGTGGTGATTTGTACATAGGAAGCAGCATCAGATGACAACTTACTTCCCTCCTTTATACATTTTTCTGTTACCACAAGGACTCAGATCTGGACACCGTACATCTATGTTCCATTGCATATCATGTGGTTGCCAGGGTGGACACCCAACAACACAGTTCAGCCAGTCCAGATGTGTTCTTGTCGTAATTTTTTCCCCAACGGACAGTTGGAGTGGAGGGCTGCATTAATAGAATAACGGTAATTGGTCATCTAATTAACTTTTGAGTGCCAAGGTCTACTTGGCAGGCGGGGTAAAACCTAATCCATTACCTTAAATCAAGCTTAAATCTTGAATGCATATGGAGCTAGGGCAGTATTGGAAGGTCAAAAAATCGCGAGTCAGCAAATATCATTGGCGTCTTTGGTGAACTTGCTGGAATTGTCCATATCTGAGTGATTCGCCATCAGCCAAGCCAAAACGCCAAGGACCGTTACCCAGGGGTCGAGGGCGCAGCCTGCGACGATGGTTTTCCCTCAGGACAAACCCAAATAGATGTAAATACAGCCCATTTGATCGCTCACCGTCCTTCGGGTCGATGCTGTCACGGACCTGAAGTGTCATACCAGTGGCTTTAATAGCACATCTAGTCTATGCAGTGAAGAGATCCTCAACTCCGTATAGCAACTCTAGGAAACATGCCAAGATTGGAGCAAATATTTCACGTTCATCAAGTCATGTGAGATACATGATCTGCAACATGGTCCGGACAAGCAGGGTAGAGGTTGCACTAGGGTAATGTGTCCAGGATCAATATGTGGTTGAGGGGAGGCTTATTCAAGACAACATTCATGTTACTCCGAGGCGAACAGATGATTAGATGGTAAATATGTATTTGACCGTTGATCCAGCTATACTAACAAATAACCATGTACCAGACAGCTACCATCTCAATATTTATACAATAGCAAAACAAGTATGTAAGAGATAAGATATGTGCAATGAAGCCAAAAAAAAAATGTGGCTATGAAGCCCCCTGTGCTTCCAACAACCTCAAGACCCGCAATGAGATCTTTTCTGAAGGATACCCCTTCTATATCACTCTACGCTTAACGGAGAGCGTTGACAACAGCGGTGTAAGCGGGCTTAGCCTGGTACTGAGCGTTGAAGAGGAGGCTGTCCTTCTCCTTGCGCCAAGAGTCCTTGTCAGAGACACCCCAGACAGTAATACCGACACACTTGGGAACGTTGAGGCAAGCCTTGGTAACGGTAGCGTAGTCGGCAGCAGGGGCAGAGCGGATGTCAAGCTCAGTGATGGCAACCTCCTTGACACCAGTGGAAGCCATCTGCTGGAGAGCAGCCTGGACACCGTTGGCGGCACCGGGGTCGAGATGGGTCTGAGAACCGATACCGTCAATGGGAATGCCCTGGGAGACCCACTTCTTGACGTGAGCGACCATACCAGCCTTGAGCTTGGCGGCGTTGGGGTCGTCAATGCTGTAATCGTTGATGTACAGCTTGGCGTTGGGGTCAGCAGCGCGGGCAGCGCGGAAGGCAATGCCAACGAACTCCTCACCCAGAACCTGAGTGAAGGGAGAGTCCTTGCGGAGGGAACCATCCCAGTCGAAGATCTCGTTGAGGACATCCTACTTCCGTTAGTACAAATACGTGACCCAAAGCGATTAGAGTGAATACATACCCAGGCGTAGATCTTGCCCTTGAAGTGACCAGCAACGTTCTTGATGTGGTTCTCGATGGCGTTCTTCATCTGGGTCTTGTCCTTGATGTTGTGGACCCACTGAGGAAGCTGAGAGTGCCAGACAAGAGCGTGGCCTCGGACCTTGAGGCCGTTCTGAGAAGCAAAGTTGACGACCTGGTCACCGCCGCCAAAGTTGAACTTGCCCTGCTGAGGCTCGGTGGCATCCCACTTCATGGAGTTCTCGGGGGTGACCTGACCGAAGTCGGCCTTGATGACGGCGTTGTTCTGCTGGCTCTGGAGAAGGTTGGGGTCGGTGATGGTGCCATAGTAGAGCTTGCCCTTGTTCTTGATCAGCTTGTTGATGCTTTCCTGGGCCTGGCGAGGCTCGATGGAAGCAGGCATGGCCGCGACCAGCGAGGCGGTAAAGAGGAGGGAAGAGAACTTCATGGTGACTGTTGTTTGTGTGAAGGTAAAAGAATGATAGTAAGCAATTGACCTGCAATAGGAATGAATGAAGAGGTGCTTTGTTTGTATGTGAGAGTGAGTGATGGATGCCAAGTGCCAAGAGAGCGGGAATGCAGGATGTTAAATATGTCAGATCTCAGTAGTGGATGGCTCGATCGTCGTCCATCGATGTTTGAGCCATTCGATTCTAAACAAGGCCAACAAAAGCAAGTCTATGCGCGGGAGGGAATTCTTCCGTAACAGGCTACATCTTTTCCCTTCTCAGTCAACCGGAGACTGCCTCCGATTGTTTCGAGGAGATTGCCACTATGCTTATGATGCCGCTTTCCGAACTTCCAGGGGTGTCAAAAGTCTAGGCGGTTCTGGCCTCCAGCTTAACTGGCCCATTTGCCTCACCATCTCCAGATTTCTTGGGGACTTTTGGTACTGGATTATCTGGGGTGCATTGAAGCTGTGGATTCCCGCCTTGGGTAAAGTAGGCGCGTCGGATGATTCATCAGGCTAAATGCGTGATAAATGCATCGTAGCAATAGGAAATGATGAGATGAGTGAGACGACTCTCGGCAGTTTTGTTTACTTGGCAAAATGGAGAGGGGGAAACAACTACGACAGGTCCAATGTATGCTTACAACTCCCTGTTCACTTGACCCATTTGTCTCGGGTGTTCTGAACCTAGTTTAGCTTAGGGGCTTTGGCTCATTTCGGTTGATGTGGACAGTCTCAGTTGAGAACACGATCCGACTGCTGGTCCAAGCCACGTGGAGACACGTGTTTCACGTTGACTTAAAGGGGAAGATTTTCTAGATTTTTTCCCGAGTGAGACTCATCTTGGTTGAATATTGTTCCGCCAATGATAATTTTAGACGTAACATCATGAGCAAGTTAACCTTGCGAGATGTGAGATTGACGTAGCACTGGGGAAATAATGGAATATGGTTATATCAAGCCCTGTAACTGTTCACGGAGATAGTCACGGAATGTGGAAAGGGCGTCAATCACTCTCGAGGCTGTGGACTTCTATGCAGGAATCGACAACTTGATCTATGAAGTAGTAATTTGTAAAGTCTGTGCTGACGCTAATAGAGCTGTCAACGGATTCAGGCTATTGAAGAATCTCATTAGTGTCTGTGCGTGTGTCATTTTCTGAGCTGAGGTAGTAGTATGAGGTAGTATTCCCAGCTAGTGTTACTCTGTACTACCCACTGAGTTGCACTCAACACTTGGAGCTACGATACTTACCCTACAGATAAGAATACTATTGGACTTTACTGTCAACTGTATTAGCATCAGGTAAGAGAAAGTTCTAGAATAAGTGGCTGGCTCTCTCTATGAATAAAAGAAACTACTAGTAATTGACTAAGATTTATGGATAAAATATCTCATTTAATTCATGATCAGTCTTTTTCTACTCTTCATATTTTGAAGCTTGGAATTCCACTGCTGGATGTAAAAACGTCTGCCAAATCCTGGCTGTCTTTTTTCCTTCATTTCATGGAATAGCTACCCCACAATCATATACATCATAATTTGTTTAAGTATCACTTGTCCTGCTCTTGTTTAACTGTCTCAGCCTGCGCCTCAACACAGTATCGGTAGCCTGCAATTGCAATCAGTTTTTGACGATTCTCCAAGGAACAGAGCCCTACTACTCCTCAGGGGGAGGCTGTGTCGCTTGGGTTTCCATCCGTATATCCGATCGTAATGCACGTGATGTTATGAACTAGACTCGCCTATTGAAAATTCTCTACCCTCAATCTTCAGCCTGGTACATTGCCTACATGTACTTATCGCTATTGCAAGTCGCTCAGGGCCATAAGTTGCAAGAAGCAGTAGTAGAACTGCTCTCAGCTCTGATATTCGATTGCTGATAACTCTAAATGTTTAATATAATTTTATTTGGTGGTTGGTATAACTTTAATGGCAATTTTGCCTTTCGCTTCCCTGCGTTAAAATATAAGTTTATATTAATTAATGAAATACAGGCTGTCCTCTAAGAGGAAGTTACCTAGGCTTTATATCCTCTGTTTAAATAATAACATCTGCCTCAGAATTCTTACTCTTCGATCGGCCATTTTAGTAGACTTCTTTAATATATCAGATAACCGGTGGTTGCGGAAGTGCCAAGTTATTGGGTGTGTGCCATTTCCACCGCGAGACCATTGATAGAAGATTGAGAAAGGTCATCAGAGGAGAGAAAGCATGTATTTGCTAATTGCTATCCGGATCTACTTTGAATAGTTAACCAGAGGTGGAAAGTTAGTAGCTAAGCTACGGTTTCAAATATTGCTGAAGACTGCACAGATTGAGTTCATTGAGTGACAGGGGAAAAGATCAAATAATGAGTGAGCACGACACCAGCTTCTCATTTTGCTACCTTATTAACCCTACACGATCAACCTTTCCCTCTACCTTATCAGTTTGCAATTCTCGCCTAAAAGTTCTCGCTCTGGTTATCATGCGTTTCGATATCGCCTCAATTCCTCTGGCCATGGCCACCTCTGTCGTTGCCAACAGACTCTATATCCACACGAGCTGCCTCGTCAAGAGATGCGATAGTTCCAAAGGTAAATTTATCGCCGACTTTGCTTCTGATGATGTCAATGCCAGCACAGTTTGTAGAGGCACTGATGTTCCATGCATGACCGAGTTCTACATGGATTGGCTCGACAGGCGAGCCCATTCAAAGTTCAGCGAATCCAATAATTACTGTCTTGGAGTTGGCTTGGACGTCGAGATCAATTGCAATGGAGGCTGGAATTGCTATATGGCGATTTGGAAGGAGGTTAGGTGCAACTGGTACGAGGTTCCTGCGTCTGAGACTGACCTTCGAGTCGTAACCTGCTGCTACTGCTAAGACGATTGTCAATTGATGATAGTGAGAGAGCGTGTGACGGTTGGGACTTTGTTCATGCTAAGAAAGTCTTAATACGGGATTAATGGTTTGTTTCAGTGCCAGAGCTAAAGCTGTGAGTTGGATGTTGAACTGGTTTAGCTCCATGGAGAACACAGCAGCAATGTTATTGTGATCGTAACAGGTCTCACTGGAGCAAAAACTTAAGCATATCCGACTGGATAACCACTTGTCAGCTGTCCCACCATTCGCGACTCAGGCAAGACCGGATATGTATCTGGATAAGATATCGGAGAAGACATGCGATGCAGACTAAACCACTGCCAGTCATGGAGTCTCCAACGTCACAGATCATGAACCTCTGATTTCGATATTTGACGTATCTTACCTAAGGCTTTATAAGTATCAGCTAAGAAAGACATCAGAATGCTAAATAACCAACGCTCGACTTAATCCTTGAACTGTTGTTTCAAGATCGACATGTTCCACCTATCACATATCTAGTAAGATTATCGTACTCCACTCTTCAGTTGAATGTTCCAACCCTGTCGTGATAAGTTGAGTTCGCCAAGGCTAGCCGAAGCACGGGTCTGTTTCCATCAATCAAGCATCACTGATGGCGGCTTTCTTTAGTGGATACCAAAACTCAATAAAAATCTTATCTACGATTACCTAGAATGCAGCCAGTTACCAATGAGTTATAAAGTACGCTTCGTCTTCTGAAGACTGAATACCAGAGTAGAATCTAGTCTGTATGTATAGCCAAACAGCCGTTTCCTGATGCAGCTTAAGAACGATAAAAATGCCAAGTAACGAGCGATACGAACGGTAAAAAATTTCCGATTTCTCCGTTGAGCTGAAGGTTAACCGAGCTTCTCATTGGTCAGCCAAGAAAATCAACTGCTGTTGAAACGTGATGAAACCAGGGTGAGCAGGGGTATCAGCTGCCAAGAGAAACTAAACGTCTGAAATAGATTTTAGAGATATCGAAACAGACTAAAAAAAGGGAAAAGGGTAGATAACGAACCAATGGCGACAGTTTTGAATGCAAAAAGAAACAAGTCCGGTGGCGATTAAGGCTAGAATGGAACCGTTATGGTGGGATCGCGGGAGGGAACTTGAGACGGGAAAAAACAAGACCTTGGATGAAATACGGGACGGATTTGCTTGGCTTAGATCAAGAAGAAATCCATTCGATATAAATATCCTCAAAGGTCTCCCCCAAATGCTTTCGAATCATCCATTCTTCAATCAACCCATTCCATTCGTTCCACAGAGCTAGTCTCACTTCATTCTTTCTTATCAACTTATTATCGTTATTTTCATCGCTTGCGATCAACTATCATTCGCTTCTTTCACTCCAACTCCATCAAAATGAAGACCACCAGCTACGTTTCCGCTCTTCTCGGCCTGGCCTCCGCCGTCAGCGCCCACTACACCTTCGACAAGCTCACCCTCAGCGGCAAGCAAGAGGGAACCGACAACCAGTACATCCGCAAGCACCAGAACGGTTACATGCCCACCAAGTTCAAGGGTATCCCCGACGGTTCCATCTCGCCCAACGACAAGGACTTCACTTGCAACAAGGGCAGCACCGCCTCCCCCGACGTCTTCAAGGTCAAGGCTGGTGATGAGATCGGTCTCAAGCAGGCTTTCGGCGGTACTGGTATGCAGCACCCTGGTCCTATCCAGGTCTACGCTGCCAAGGTCGACGATGCTACCAAGGCTGACCCCTCCAACCTCGACTGGTACAAGATCCATCAGGCTCTTGTCTGCAAGGCTGGTACTCCTGAGCAGCTCCGTGGCCCCTCTTGGTGCTCCTGGGACGAGGACTCTGTTCACTTCAAGATTCCCTCTACTCTCCCTGATGGTCAGTACCTCGTCCGTGGTGAGCACATTGCCCTTCACGGCGCTCACGGTGGTGAGGCTGAGTTCTACTACGCCTGCGCCCAGCTTGAGATCTCTGGCAACAGCGCCTCCAGCATCCCTGGTACCTCTGTCAAGATCCCTGGTGTCTACAAGCAGGACGACCCCGCCGTCAACTTCTCTCTCTGGGGCTCTTCCACTGCCTACGACGTTATCCCTGGTCCCGATGTCATTCCCGGTGGTACCATCCGTGGTACTGCTGACGGTGCCTCTGGTGACGTCGAGAAGGTTGTCGAGGGCGGTGCTTCTTCTTCCACTCCCGCTGCTGAGTCCCAGGACCAGGGTCAGAGCCAGAACCAGAACCAAAACCAGAACCAGCAGCCCGCTCAGAGCAACAACGACTCCGGCTGCAACTCTACCCCTTACGTCCGCCGCCACGCCCGCGACGTCACTGCCCGCGTCTAAGTTTTCCATTTCATCAGAACTGGAGATGAAGACTCGCACGCAATTGATTCAAGACCAGTTATGATAGACTGGCAAGTTTCACGCAGGGCGTGTTGTCAGCCTCTCATGTGCTTGCTTCTTGGATTGAGATAAAAATCTCGATATGCATGATAAGAAAACTATTTATTTTTACATTGTACTTATTATTACAACATAACTAGCTGTAGCAAAATTTACTCCTGGGTTTGAATGCTTAACTGTGTATTCCACAATTGTCGCACGTGATTGGTGATGGTGACATGCATGTTGCATATGACGAAAAGGTATGGTTAATAATTGAAACGTATGGCGTGACACTGTGAGGCATTTGTATTTACATTTGTATTTATGATGTCTAATAAATACCAGCTTCCTATTATACAAATCTTGTCAGATTAGTCTCGTTGGAAACAAGACCATCTCATACATCCAATCACAATGAGAAACTTTGAAGTCAAATCAGTCGCCGTCATTGGAGCCGGAGCTGCTGGTAAGTTGATTCGTTATATCCATACATCCTTACCTTGTCAAAAGCAGAAGCTCAATAAGTCCGTTCTTTAGGAGCTGTCACGGCTGCGTCTCTCAAAGCTGAAAACTACTTTGACAGGATTCGTGTCTTTGAGAGAAGGGAAACACCTGGTGGCACTTGGTTAGTACGTGTCGAACAACCTTCGTCAAGCTATTCTGATATGTACAAGGATTTATGATGCAAATCCAAGTGTCGCTGCCATCCAACCTGGAGCCCTGCCGACAGAGATCGACAAACCACTCGTCATTCCAAAAAATCTCCCGACCACAGCCGCTCCAAGTCATCAAGAGAGATATTCAGACACGCCAATCTACCAGAATCTCACGTAAGACATCACATACAGGACATTGAAGTTTAGATCACTTATTTAGAATAGCACCAACGTTCCTCAAATTGCCATGTCGTTTTCCGACTTACCTTTCTCTTATGGTCCCTTCGTCCCACACTACGTACCTCGTCAGTACATAGAGTCTTACTTCTCAGTGCACAAGACCGATGGATATTTGTCGCTCAACACTACAGTGGAAGATATCTCGCAATTACCATCGACCTCCAGGGATCGCCTGAACTTGTGGAGACTGACGTTGCGCAAGCATGATCCACTAAGGCGGGTAGATGTATGGTGGCAGGAAGACTTTGATGCAGTCATTCTTGCAAACGGGCACTATGCTGTCCCTTGGGTAAGTGCATATTCTTGTGATGGCGGCGATAGCCAAAATGTTGACGGTTCAAGGTCCCCCCAGTTCGTGGCTTGGAAGCATATGTGGAAAAGTTTCCAGGTAGAGTCATACACTCCAAATTCTATCGCTCCCCCTGGATTTATGCCGGTAAAAAGGTGCTTGTCATTGGTAATTCAGCCTCGGGTCACGACATCTCCGTCGATCTGCTACAGGCTGTCCAGCTCCCACTCTATCAATCACGAAGATCACGTGGAAGACTAGATGGTGATGAGCCACCGGCAGGGGTAGAGTGGAAGAAGGTCATCAAGGAGTACCGTCTGGATGGAACAATCGTGTTTGAAGATGACAGCGAACTCGCTGATATTGATCACGTCCTTTACTGTACTGGCTATCTTCCTTCCTACCCTTTCTGGAACACCCAAGCGAACGGCCGCCCACTATTCGACTACAAGAAGAAGAAACTCATCAATAATTACTGGCACACATTCTTCCAAGATATTCCTAACTTGGCAGTTGTCGGTATGCCACGAGTTCTTACTTTCCGGAGCTTCGAATACCAGGCCATAGCAATTGCACGACTCTTCTCCGGTAGGAGCGCAGTACCTCTTCCCTCCAAAGAGGCACAGAAGAAGTGGGAACTAGATAGAGAGAGCCGCTGTAAACAAGAAGGGCGCAGATTCCATGAGATTGAATGGGAAAATGGCGAGACTTTCAGATGGCTAGACGGGTTCTTCCAGATTTCAGGTTTGGGGACATTACACGGCGATGGCAGGATCCCACCAGTCTTAGGAAAAGATATCATTTGGGCCATAGAACATGTAAGGAAGTACCCAGTGCCGGGCAAAGACAAACAGCAGGAGTCAGGAGGGAGCTTGGAGTATAAAGAAAGTGAGTGGACTTTAGTTCACAGGCCTAAGAAGGACCCTTTGCTTTTCATTTGAGCCAGGCAATTAATTTACTGTTATCATGCTACTCAAATAGAGCAGTGAGATATTAGTTCATCTTATATATGGTGTCTTTATTAGTGGTATTGAGAACGTCTTCCATTTATGGTCGATGTTTAGTTAGTTCAATCAACATCAGGCAGGAATAGAGGCTGAGATCAAAATTGAATGAGAAATTCTAAAGGACGGCGACGAAAAAGATTCTCTATCGCCAGAAGATACAAGAATGATAAATACACAATGCGAATTTTGCTAGTCCAGTAAGCACAATCGCTTATTCATCGACGGCAGGATCGAACCCAGGAACACCGTCACCAGCAGCCTTTCTCAAGTTATCAGTGAACTTGTTGTCATTGTCCCAGAATTTGGGCCCAACACCACCGTTCCAGGCGTCAAAGAGGTAGTCCCGGAGAGATCGACCATTGACAACAGGCCAGTTATCCCAACCAACAAGGTTACCGATGAACCATTGGCCAGTGTAGTTCTCGACCTGATCATCGGCCTCGTTGGCCATTCGCCAGCAGTGAGTCTCACCACCGTCCTTATGGTAGACAACCTTGGCGCGCTGACCATCGAGACGGGGTTCGTTAGTGGCGTGTTCGTAGTCGCCGTGGCATGAGGGAGCGACGCGCTTGACGTCTTCGCCCTGAACAAAGACCACGATGTTCTCCCAGTCGTGTGTGTGTCCGTTGCCGATGCCACCACCGATAGTGCCCCAGCTAGTAAGTATATTAGACGCCGTTGAACTGGTAGTAGAGTAAAGGGACACTTACACAATCTGGTCTTTCTCAAAGTAGTACTCGTACATGATGGCACACCAGCCATTGTTGCAGCGGCGCCGGCTGTAAACGTTGTTGTTCTCCAGTCGGTTAGGGTCACGGCAATCAGCAGCAAGACCCTTGAAGTATACATCCTTCTGGCTCAGGCCACGGTTGGTGTTACCGTCCTTGTCGATGGCTGAAGTATAGTAACAGCCATCCGTATCAAAGTCGGTTAGAGGCTGGAACTTGTGCTCGATCTCGTGGGCGCCATCATCTAGACGACCCATGAGAACGCGCTTGGCATGTTGAAGCGGAGACGCTTCGACGTTGAGCACGCCGGCGAGGACAGTTACAATAGTGATGGCGTGCATATTTGAGATGGCAAGAAGGGATTTTTTTGAAGAAGAGGGGAACTTGTGTATCAAAGAGCAAAGTTTAATGGGTGAAGTCAGGTGGTTGAAAAGGATACTGATGAGGAGATGAGAAAGAGTTTGCTAGATGGGGTTTGAAGCCTCTTAAATATCTTCCAAAAGACTATTGCTCGATAAAACCGTGTTTGATTGCATCTTACTACAACCTCAAGCAACCAAGAAATTAGTGATCAACGCCACAATGAGAAGGACCGCAGAAGGATGCACTTTACCAGCAGGATTTCTCGACAAGCCAATGAGTTCTCCGGGAACATCTTTAGGATTTTGGACTCTGCATAATTCATTTCATGCGTAACTTCAGCTTGTTGCAACGAAATGCTTAGACCTGATCCTAAGGCGCAGCCGCGGGATGGAAAAAGACCAATGAGGTGAATTGCGCACAGGAGCTTAATTTAGATAAGCTTCAATTTTAGGTCGAAGGATTTCATCTACGCCACGATAGATCTGAACTCTGGCCAATCAGAGCGAGGTATTGGGCTGATCAGCGCTACGTCAGTTGACGGAGCTTTTTAGTTGAAACATAGGAAGGATTCGATGTAACGCAGTGGAACCAAGAAACAATACTTACTATAATGCAAGCGTTGGGGGCCATCAAGTGCAAGGCAGATTACGACTACTCAGTGTTGATAGATAACGGTCCAAAGTCGGTGGTATCGAGATGCTATTCTGCCTGACTATAATTGCTATTTTAACTTGAAGGATTGAAATGACGTGACTGTCATCTTTGCAATCTAGTTTAGTCTTGTCTTTTTACAAAACCTAGATAGACTGAAACGAGTTGCGTGACTCCGATCAAGAGTTATCCCATGACCAGAACGTAGGAGTAGGTCTGTACTGCAGCTAGTTGCTGTTTTTTAATGGAATAGAAAATATTCATCGGCAGATACATAACAGATTTACTATCTGTGAACAACTTTTGACGTGCCTACGCTAGTACCCAAAGCCATCCAGACTTGGAAGCTGATCCTTCGTTTCATGTATAACCTGTATTATCATCGTTGTCAGCTCTCAGGGGATAATAAGTTGATTGGTATTACAGGTCACTAGGTCGCCAATGTGAGGCGGGATTCCCTTGTAATTCAAGTTCCATACAAAGCTTGTGGTTGGTCAAGATACGGACAGGCCTACAATGTCTTAAATTACCTGGAGCGCGGTACTTTCTTGAACATTCTGCTACCCTACAGAAGAAGCACACTCAAGACTTGGAGATGGAAGACCTCAAGCTGTTATTGACCCTAGCTCTACTTTCGTATAGTGTACCTTGGTTCAAGAAATAAGCAGGTTGACCAGCTGACTAGAGTAAATCTAAGTAAATATCAGCAAGTACAGGCGGTAGACCAACCGATATCGCAGTTGTCCGCATCAGAAGACCACATGAAAATCCCAGATCAGGCGATTCAAATTAGGAGAACCATTGATATCAGTTCATCAGTTTGCTCTATTACCCACGGAATCAAAACGGCATTTCTTCCATCACCAACGCAATGATAATACCAGTCTTGTTTCCCCTCACCTGCACTCATTCACCCAGCGGATAAAACAAAACTCCAAACCACTGATTGGGTGGCTAAATGCAAAACACAATAAATCCACTAGACAAATGATAGATCAGCTCACAAGGTCCGAAATTCTGAACACTTTAAGTATCAGCCACATTCAGCTGGCCACTGACTAACTAAACTTATCGTCCTTGGAAAAACATCTCGTAAGAGAGGTCAAAGCACAATTCAAACTGTAGTGACCAATCGCCAATCACCAACCATGTCGCCTTCTAACCCCATTATCCCTGGATTTTCGCCCGATCCATCCATCGTCAAGGTTGGCGAGTGGTATTTCCTTGTCAATTCCACATTCCATATGTTTCCAGGCATTCCGGTTTACGCCTCCAAGGATCTTTTATCGTGGAAGCAGATTGGTAAGATAATCAACCATTAATAAATACTACTCTGGGTAGTGGTTAATCAAGTACAGGCAATGTTATCTCGAGACCAGACCAAATTAGTTTGGCCAAATCACCCACAGAGGTGAATCCTCTCCCTGGCATCGGCGAGGTAATGCTCGCCACCGGTGGACTGTTTGCACCTACGATTCGATATCGTGATGGAACCTTTTACGTTGTTTGCACCAATGTCGTGCGCACTCTGGGAAAAGCAGACGTTTTAGAAAACTTCATCTCTTCAACCAAGGACATCTGGTCGGGCCAATGGAGCGATCTTGTCAGATTCGAATTTGATGGCATTGATCCTAGCATTCTATTCGACGATGATGGCAAGACCTACATTCAGGGATCCAAATCCCCAGGTCCCATGACCAAGATCGCCCAGATTGAAGTTGACCTCGAAACAGGCCATGCGTTGTCAGAAGAGAAGATTCTATGGGAAGGCACAGGCGGCGTCTACCCCGAAGGACCACACATCTACAAACGCAACGGATGGTACTGCCTGATGATTTCTGAAGGCGGAACACACGAAGACCACATGATCACCATGGCCCGATCTCGGAACGTATGGGGACCTTACGAACCGTGCCCTGACAATCCAATCTTGGTTCCTGCTAGCAGCGATATGTACATACGCCATACCGGACACTGCGATGCCTTTGAGGATGAAAATGGTCAGTGGTGGGGAGTATGTCTTGGTGTTCGACGGGATAAAGAAGGACGATACAATATGGGCCGAGAGTCTCACCTTACTACTGCAAAGTGGACGGATGATGACTGGCTTCGTCTAGACCCGGTCCAAGGGCAGGTTGACACTTCCAGACTCGCAAAGACCGATGCAGCCCAGAGCCTCACAGCTGTGGAAGGCGTCGATTACCTCTACATCCGTGACGTGGATCTGGATAATTACAAGATCAATGAGTCCAATATCCGTCTAACTGCTTCTGCCATTGATCTCTCTCATACTCACCAATCACCAACCTTTGTTGGTAAGCGCCAACGAGTGCTCCAAGGTCAAAGCACAGCCACGTTAAATATCGACCCATCGAGCAACATCGAAGCCGGTATCGCATCATACAAGGATGAACACCGCTACGTCCGAATCTCTTATTCCCCTCCAGATCGGGCAATAAAATACGAAGCTATCAACAATGCTAAGCAGATCAGAAAGACTTCCACCCACTCTATTGGTCAAGATACAAACAGCTTGCGCTTCCGCATCGAGTATACAGAGAAGGAATATCGGTTGTCTTATGCACCTGACGACAAAGATTGGCACTCCATTGCGACGCTAGATTTGACGGACATGACAGGTCCCGACTTTGTAGGCCCTGTCATCGGCGTCTTTGCCCTGGGCGATGGAGGGAAGGTGGAGATAACCGATTTCAATGTGGAGTAGATGGATAAATTGTGCCAGGATGTAAAGCAAAAGTATGTACTCTGTACATGGCCTGATATCAGACGAGCATGCCCAATAGATATGATGCTGGATTAATGGTCTAAGTAACGTTCTGACCTCTTATCTCCTTTTCGCAATTCTTGTGTCCTCCCACGAATCAACGTCTGTGTCTTTTGCCTAAGATGATATGCCAAGCAATAAATCTGGCATAGCAATCAATATTACGAGCCACATGACTGATTTCCCAAGCTGTTGGTTCTTTGAACCAAGATTACAGGCTAGTAATTTATCCGCTCAATGGCTAATTCCCCACGCAGCCACCTACGCTACTGAAGCACACAAATGCGTTTCTCATTACCCGGCTGTTGGTCCTTGAGCTTAATTTGACAATCTCGATTAACCGGAAATCCCAGACCCTGTTCATTGGCCAGACGTAAAACCCCACGGGGAGAGTTTTCGCACATCGTAGCTCGGATAAAGCAAGTCTTGCGGGGAAACGGGCGTTTTGGGAAGTCTGGGAGTGACCTCGGCAATTAGAGTGACAAAATACTGAGTCGATCTTGCAATGAGCTGTCAGAGATTCTGTCGGGGTTCTTTTCTGTCATGCGTTTGACAGACCTGAGATGTGCATGATCAACAGGCTTGTTAGTGTGATACGACAAGGCAGGCTAAATGAAACAGTATTATCACTATTTAAGTTGTTCCCGCGATATAAAATGATCTCTACGCCGATGGTTTTTATGTTACTTTTCTACCAGACACTCAACCCCTGGTGCTTCAGTCTGGGTGACTCTGCCACTCTAATAATCACTTCATCCCGTTCGCGTTCCTGTCTCTCAACATGGGTCTTTTTCGACCTCCCAAACGGACCCAAACGGTCTTGCCTGACAAGCCCACCAAGGGTCACTTCTTCTTCGCGGGCAAGGAATTCCAGCGTCTTCAATGGTGGAAGAGACGTAACATGCGAACTCTGTATTTTTACATTGTTATTCTGATTCTAACAAACACCGCAAATGGATTCGATGGTTTGTCTTACTGTGTCACTCAGCAAATATCCAGACTTTTACTAAGGATTTAGGTTCCATGATGAATGGTCTTCAGACCTTATCCTACTGGCAAGAATATTTCAACCACCCTCGTGGTTCCGTCCTTGGCCTCTTCAATGCTTCCATGAGTCTTGGCTCCCTTATCGGTCTTTTCTGCGTTCCTTATATGATTGATCGTCTCGGCCGAAAGATGGGTGTCATTATTGGTTGCCTCGTCATGCTTCTCGCCGTTGGTTTACAGTCTGGTGCTCGCAACTTTGGCATGTTTGTCGCAGCTCGTCTTCTGCTCGGATTCGGCGACTGTATTGTCCTTGGCTCAGCCCCTCTTCTCATCGCCGAGATTGCACACCCTCAGGACCGTGCTATCCTTGTCACCCTCAGTGGCGCTTCTTACCACTCAGGTGCTTTCATCTCCAGTTGGGTCACCTACGGTACTCTCCAGATCAAGAGCGACTGGTCATGGAGACTACCCAGCCTTCTCCAGTCAATTTGCAGTGTCGTCATTCTTGTTGGAATTTTCTGGATGCCAGAAAGCCCACGTTGGTTGCTCAGTAAGGATCGCCATGATGAGGCACTCAAAGTGCTTACTCACTACCATGGTGAGGGTGATGAGGATGATGAATTTGTTCAGCTTGAGTTCAGTGAGATCAAGGCAGCCATTGCTCTAGACAAGGAGATTGGACAGACTGGGTGGGCAGACTTTCTGAAGACAAAGGGCAACCGGAAGAGAATCGGCCTTATCACAGCTCTTGGATTCTTCAGTCAGTGGAGTGGCAATGGTCTGATCTCCTACTACCTCAAGGGTATCATGGATGCTGTGGGCATTACCAAGGCTGAAACTCAGCTTGGTATCAACGCCGGTATGAAGACTCAGGGTCTGATCATCAACACCACCTTTGCCTTCTTCATTGATTACTTCGGTCGTCGACCTATTTATCTGACCTCGACCATTGGAACATGCGTCATCTTCAACTTCTGGACCATTGTCTCTGCTCGATATGAGATTGACCCCAACAAGGCACTGGGATACGCTTTCGTCGCTCTGACCTTTATCTATGGTTTGTTCTACGATGTCAAGTAAGTGACCCCCACTGGTTGCATCAAATTAGTTGTTCATTCTAACATACAAAAAGGTCCGGTCTGATGGCCAACTACACCACCGAAATCCTGCCATACGGTCTTCGTGCCAAGGGATTCACTTGGCTCAACTTCTGTGTCACTGCCGCATTGTTCTTCAACCAATACATCAACGGCATCGCGCTTGACGCCATGGGTTGGAAGTACTACTGTGTATATTGCGTGTTTCTTGGATTTGAAGTATACATCATTTACTTCTTCCTTATCGAGACTCGGTACACACCCATGGAAGAAATCGCCCAGTACTTTGATGGTGACGATGCTGTGGATGTTGGAGAGGTCGCTCGGGCAGATATGAAGGACAGAGGAATGCTTGTGGAGGAGGAGAAGGGTCCTCATGCTACCACCATTGAGAGATTGGAAAGTCAGAAGTAGACGGTTCCGCTTTGAAGAATCGATATGGAGCATTGGGCTGATTGGAGGAATGTTTGGTAGTAATGAGAATACGTATGTCTAGTTGGAATGACGATCCTGTTTTGTTTCAAGTAGACTCAAAATCATCTGTGCGTTCATGTTATTGACCAGAGCTGAAACGAGTCAACAGCCAATTAATCAACCTGTTACACGGATCAAATTCAGCTGACACGGCACTTGATAGTTCGTCGCATTATGTTTTCTTCATTTCCTGCGCCCTGCATCTAGCTTCAGGCGTTGCGGCGACCGTTATAGACTATAGTATACCTTGCTCCATTGCCAGTATAGCACAAGGTATCAAAATGTATGTACAAGAATTTATGGCTCAAAGTCCGTCGAACGTATGGCAGCCCCGAAGTTCTCCCTTACTCGATAGGTATCCAGCCTAGAAGTTGGCAGTGGCCTTGGTGACTACGCCACTCTTGAGAGCGACGTTCTTGACAATAACATGCTTGTTGTTGACGCTAGTAACGCGGACCCAAGCAGAGTCGCTGGGCAGAGTACCATCGAGCATCCACATGTTGGGGTCCTTGAGGTAGCAAGACTTCCAGGTCTTTCCACTGTCGCTGCTGACTTGGACAGCCTTGACACGGTGGGTCATGTTCTCGATGGTAGCGGCGAACCAGTACTTGGACGCTCCACCGTGCATGTGGACTTGGAGAGGAGCAGAGCGGAGAGGGCATTCAATCCACTTCCACTTGATGCCGTCAACACCGCCTCCCTTCATGTTGTTGGTAAGCTTGTTCCATGTCGCAGGGGTCATGTCAAGATGGTTCTTGTCGCCTCCAGTCCTATTGGTGACCTAAGCCCAGGGGTTAGCTTTTTTCCAAGTTATGTTGGAATCACTAGTGACTTACCATAACCTTGATGGTCTTACTCTTGTAAGTGACCTGAATGCAACCACCACAGTTGGCGCCCTTGTTCCAGATCTCGTCAGAAACACAAGTACTGCCATCGATACCAGGAGGCAAGTCGTATCCAACGAAGCTGCAAGCACCATCTTGCCAGCAGTTTTCCTCAGTACAGCTGTCGCCGTAGCGGGTTCCCAGGCCGGTGAAGACTGGTGATACGGCCGCGGCGTTAGCAACCGTCGAGGTTGCAGCCAGGAGAGTGACCAGGTACATAGGCAGGCTGGCAAACATTTTGAAGAGCTTGTAGTTAAACGAGTGAAGTATAAATTGAAGAAACGAATGAATAGATTGTACTGAAAAGAATGTGATGTGAATCGTGAAGAGTTATTGATATCGATGAGAAGCTGTCCTTATATAGTGCCAAGTAATCTCGTTTCAGATCATCCCGTTATCCTCTCATCTCCAAGGCAGACCATCAGCTAGAACTAACCCCTGCCGTCCCGTAATTTGACAGCCATCTGTGGTCTGTTCTAGACTTCTGACTTCTATGGCCGCGTGTTTTCAGTACCTTGCAACTGTAATCTCCCCACGATGGACTAAACGGCTATCCTTGAATACCCAATCATTGTTTCCTTGGTGCCGGTTTCCGCGCCAAAGTTCACGCTAATCGTTTCAGATTTCCCAAAGTGGCGGAGACGCTAATTTGAACAGTCGACAAACCCTGGTTATTCTTGGGCATTCGGGAAGTGCACAGGAAGAATCAAGGATGGAAAGCCGTTGAAAGATCCACAATTGAGCAGGATTAGTTGTGTGCGAGGGTGGGACTGATTCATGCCACCTAACCCTGCTTGGTGTTAAATTAGAAGAAGACCTTGGGAGAATATGAGATAACACAAACCACGACTGAACACAAAATTGATGAATGATAGATCATTGGGTTTGCACTTTTATGATCAAAGCTGTGTTGGAGCGCAAATGCAAAATACCGCTAAACTATTGAACAGGAAATCGAGGAACACGGCTGGGACAAGTATCAAAACTGCACTTTGAAACCTTGTGAGATTTTATTCACTACCAAAACTCATAAATACCAAAAACGATTACTTATTCTAGTCTCCACTCCAGGATATATCGTCCTGAATTTCAAGAATGCAATAGTTATTATACCAAGCCAGACATAACTCGCGGGTGCTATAAATACCATTCCACCTAGAATTATACATAGAAAGACCATCCTCAACTAAAAATAGAAGAACCAATCTCAATCTACTGTTTGTCACTTTCATTCGGTTGATGCGACAATGACCAGTGACTCAACCATGAGGTCTTTCGGTGGACGACAACGGCGACTTACTACCACCGGGATACTGAGGGAGTCCAGAAACGTCATGCATGCCCGGGTGCTCAGTAGGAAGCTCAGCCGGCGGCACTTGAGATACGGAGAATGCCTGATGAGGAGTGGCGTGCTGTGGGCTTACAGGCTCAGAACCTATCGTCCAACTTCCGGGCCATGTTTGTGGGCTGACTGCGCTGGGTGGTCCGGTCACACTTCCCCCGTATGACCCGTGGTGGACCTGTGTCATGGCAGAATGGCGTCTGGCCTCGCGACGGCGGATAACTCTCTTGCCGATATAGAACCACACAAGCAGCAAAAGTGCAAGTCCTGCTGCACCACCGACGGCGATGCCCACGATGGCACCGACCGAAAGCTTGGACTTCGGATGGGGACTCGGGGATGCTGTTGCCTTTGGTGATCCAGTCGCTGAGGGGATAGCTCGTGTTGGGGTACGCTCTGCGATTTCTGGCCTACGGCCAAACAAGTCCTGAAGAGGTTTATTTCCAGTGTCAAATCCACCTTTCGGAGACACAGCTTTCGCACCGCCATCCTTATTTCCGCCAGTGACATTGTAGACGTCAGCTGGTACGACGTTTTTAGTAATGTCGGGATCGTACAGAGCCCAGTACGTTTCGTTATCGCCCTCATTGTGAAGAGTACCTGTCCAAAAGTTGTGCATAGCCCAAGCATTAACTGCAAGATCGCAAGCGTCTGTGTTGGTATAGGTTCCACCGATTACGAAAAGCTGTGACATATGCTTAACCATATTGCAGGAGGCACTGTAGTGACCATACTCCGGAGGAAGCGTAGCGTTTCCTTTATGGTCTGGATAAGCCTTGACCCATGTGAAGGACGGTAAGGTCAGGATATAAATATCGTTGAATGATGTAGCATTGACAACTGGTGGTTGGACGCTTAAACCTCCCCAGAGATAGCTTTGGTTGACTTAGTAAACCTCTCTACATGTCAAAGTATAATAAACACGAAGTAAACTCACATATTGAACGTTGATTTGTCAGGCGCCCAAGCAACATCGACGCAGAACTGGCGTCTGTTTTGCGGTATGATTCCGGTTGTTTTCTGAGTTGACCAAGAGTTTCCGACGGTATCAAAGACGAAAACCTCGTCAAAAGGCTGAGGGGCTTCTGTGCCATTATCATAAGGGTCCACAATGCCTCCAAGATAGACAAGCATGCCAAGAGAATCTCCAGCAGGAATCCAGACCATACCACCTTCAGCTCTTGGTTGTTTGTCTGGACTGGCAGCTTGTTGGAAGTCGCCCGAGTCGTAAGAGTACGTGTAGAAGTTGGAGGTCATGGTTCGCCCATTGCTCCAGCCGCTCATCGAGGCATTGCTCACCCACCCACCAAGATAATAGCCCATGCCTGTCTCAGAAACGCCAACCCCGGCACCATACGAGGCAACTTTCGGTGGAGGTGCTATCTTGGGACTTCCAAAGTCATCCCATTTGTCGTAGATGATGTCATAGCTGAGTAAACTATAGGGCTCTTGTGCGAACCCCTCGTTCCATTCGCCCCCGTAGACATAGAAACGTTTGTTGACCTCGTCCCCCCACAGGACTCCCCCATGGACGGTCGGGATACTTCATTATCATCATCAGTATACTTGGATGGGAGAAGTAAAGAAATGTCAGAAACAATGTACCTGTCGTTCTTGCTCAGAGTAATGTTGAGGTCTGGCCAAAGCTCGCCAGACCTTTTAACGAGGTGATTGAGGTCGTGGTACCCCAACCAGGTATCTTGGCAGATCAATCAGCAATAACTCTATTTATGCGTTTTTTGTAAGGCATACTGGAATAGTTCTTATGTGTTTGTTGGAAATCATCGAAGTTGACCCAACCTCCATCGATGTACAATTTGTCGTCGATTACTGTGGTCTGATGTGCGAACCGGCGGCAAAAACTGTCCCTGGGATTCTTTGCTGTAGCAAAACCAAGCACGAAGATTAAGAAGATTAACGCCACCATCCGCCGCAGCTTGGGACGACGCTGTTCCATCGGCAGAATTATAACATGTGAATTATGTTCCATTTGGTTGAACATTGTATAAATGGCGAAACAGGAACTGGTAGATCTAAAGATTCATGACTTTATCTTTCACCTTTAAATGCAGGGGGGGGGGGGGGTTCTAGGGCTTTGTAACCAACTCTTTCGGCTTCCCGCATCGGAGGACGGCAGTGAGTGCTGATCATGGTGCCACCCACATTCAGGTCAATAATCTAGAGCCCTGCTGGGCGCAAGCCTCACCATGTCTACCTAATTCTAGATCGGCTGATCGCTGGAAGTATTCAATGTATGTACCGAACAAGGCTGAGACACTGAAGTCATTGAAACTTTGCCACTAGGGCCACTGGCATAAGTCAAAGTTTTCATAACCTGGACAAAGTCAAGGCTTCAATTTCTTTTAGTAAAATAATAACTAGACATCATTTACCATGCGTCGATAAGTGTCATTGATATCCCGGGTTAAACACGATGCCAATGGGTATTCAGATGGCATCCCGGGTATTCGGAACCCACCGTTTCACAACGGGCATAGCCCATCTAGATTATCAGCCCTAAATACTATAAGCTTTCGCCCTCCGTTTCGCAACGGAATTTCCTGCCAACCTCAAGCCACTCGATGTAAGTAGCCGCAATCAATACGCCAGAATTACGCCATGGCTTGGGGGAAATCGATAGGCACTATGCACTTGTATCAGCACAACCAATAAGCGCAGAACACGAACAGCACTGAAGTCGAAGCTGATTTCGAAGGTTTCTGTGCGATTCGATAGTCAATTCAGCCGCTCAGCCGCTGCCCTCAACAAGACATGAGATGGCATAGTTGAGTTAGCCTGGGCACACTCTCAAAGCATCCAGTTCATGATGATTTGCTGAATGGCGAGGAAGCGTCTGTTAGAATTGCAGTGGCGCTTTTGCTGCGTTAACACAAGGCGCTTTGCGGAGCAAAAATCTTCATCCTACTCACCACCACGAGAATGCCACATGATCAATGGGCGGCAGATTCTGTCTTAGGTGGTGGTGCTCAAAATTTACTCCTTCTTCCTTGTCTCGTTAGTGCCCCAGTTGCCATGGTGGTGTGGAGACGTGGGATGACTCGGATTCTAACCCCGACATCAAGATATCGTCGAGTCACGCTTGATGCTTGCGGTCAGGATATTTGCCGTAAATCATTCTGTGAAGTGAAAAATGTAGAATCGGTGCTCTTACCACTGTAGTGAATAAGGCGCCATTGATCTACCCCTACATAGACCAGGGGAACCGTGTGTTTTGCGACGACCTAGTTTAGTCTGACAGGACTATCCGTGGGCACTGGCCGCTTGGCGGTACGCCTCTCTCTTGGCCTTCCTGGATACTTTTCACGTTTTTGGCTACATATATCTTGCTTCTTGTGGTCAATATCGAGCCCCAGCTAGTATTTCGGTTGAGTTTTTCCTGTTCTTAAAGTACTGCGCCTTGTTGTATTTAATACTGTTTCTTCTCTTTTCGTTTTCTTCCTATGGAACTCGAAATTCGCGAATGCCAAGCGAAGAGTGGCCTTCCGGAGAAGCACAACATGGATCGGCAGTAGGTGGTCTGCAATTAGTCGTCGTAGAAAAAGGTTCATACAACCCGAGGCGCTCCGATGAATATTTATCGTTGAGAGCATGCATTTCATGCAAATCAACCAATGCTAAGTGTATAATGTAGGAGGTAGTGAATGATTTTGAACTTCAATTACTTACTGGTTGATGGCCTTCTTATCTCTAGGCCCCGCAATGTCATATCTTATCTAACCTGATTACCGAGGGTAGATGGGTTGAAACAAGGATTCAGTAGCGAGCGAATTGTAACCCTCATCCTTGATAGGCTAGTTGAATGTTACTCCCTAAGGCTGCAGTATCTGCAAGGGAAACTACGACGCACTGTTGGTCTATGATACGAAGAATCTGGTCTTGTCCCTTTCAGGTAATGAGAATAGCCTGAATTGTGCCAAGTCTGTTCTCTAGAGACTCAATGTTATCTAGAGAGTCATTGAGAAGACAATGCACTTCGGTACTAACTTCAAGAGACAGAGGCCGAAGGCCGCAGACTTGCAGATCCAACAAAAGTGACACAAAATGTCCCTGCGTAAATACATAGTAGGATGGCTTGGAAAGAATTAATCATTCGCATGTTTTTCTTATCAAGCTATCGACTAACGATTAAAATCAACAATACGTAGAATCACATGCCCGTGAAAATTCCATCAAGTTGAAGTTCTAGTCTTGGGGGACCGGACCTTGGCTTCCTCTTGCAGACAAATTCCATGCGGAAGGACTCTTTTCTGTATGGAGCTCCAACGTGACATCGTACAATCTCGTACTGCGTGTCAATGGCCAATTGCAGGGACTCTCATAATATACTACGCCGCAGATCTACAGATGAACCCTCGTTTTTCTCCACTCCCATCCTGTTCAGTGGTTACAGTCGGAGACATTGCCAATATAAGAAACACATACAAAGAGGAGACTCCTCATTTTCTCAAAGTTCATATCTCTTCCAACACACCGTTTTCAAACTTGTGGTAAAAGCAAAATGAGCAATACAAGTGGCGGCTCAGCTGGGCTGCTGCGTGATATCATCCAGATTGTCAATCACGAACCTAAGATCGCCATTGTTGCTGTCGTCGTTTGTTTCGTTGTCATCTTCATTGTGAACTCCTTCAGAGCATGGTATCGCCTTTCTCATGTACCGGGGCCATTTCTGGGAAGCTTCTCTAGGTTCTGGATGCTCAGAGGGTCGATAAGGACACATCTACCTGAGGAAATGCAAGCTGCTGTTGATAAATACGGTATGGACGACGATGCAATGATTCCCACCCTCGATATATTTGCTAAGTAACTCTACGTAGGGTCCCTGGTTCGCGTTGGACCCAACGAGTTGATCACAGACGACGTCAAGCTGATCAAGAAGATTCATTCTGGTCGTTCAGCTTATACTAGAGGACCATGTATGAGAAGTCATGAGCTATAGCCGTGAAGCAACATACTGACTTGTTCAGGGTTTGAATCCGTGCGTTTTGAGCCCGGCAAAGATAATCTATTCTCGATGCGAGATGAAGAAGGTCACAAGAAGTTGCGTAACAAGATGGCAGCTGGTGTACGCCTATCCTTTCGAAGCTCGTAACTTTACTATCAAGCTGACTCGTGCCCACAGTACTCTGGAAAGGAAAACCCTTCCTTGGAAGGTTCCGTCGACTCAATCATTGCTAGTTTTATTGCGCTCCTCGAAACGAAGTATCTTTCAACAGATGATGTGTACCGTCCAGTGGACTTTGCTCAGAAATCCCAATTCTTTACTCTCGACGTTATCAGCGATCTTGCCTTTGGACAGCCATTCGGATACTTGACAAAGGACGAAGACGTTTTTGACTTTCTCAAGATCACAAGAGCTTTTTTTCCATTCACCGTCACCATGGCCAATGTGCCCTGGATGATATCTTTGCTTCACTCTCGTCTGTTCAGTGGTCTTCTACCAAAAGATACTGATAAGATTGGGTTTGGTGCTTTTATCGGGTAGGAAACTTCGCCATAGAACCATGAGACAAGGCTGACTTTGTAAAGTGTTGCTAAGGAAAAGGTTGCAGAACGATATGCTCCAGGTGCTGCTCCGCATGCTGACATGCTGGGGTCCTTTATCAAAAATGGACTCAGCCAGGAACAGACGTCTCGCGAATCACTGCTGAATGTCGTTGCTGGAAGCGAAACGACTGCCACCACCATCCGCATGATAATGCTATGTATTTTGACCAACCCACTTGCGTACAGACGTCTTCAGCAAGAAATCGATGATGCTGCCCAGGCTGGAACAATCTCGTCGCCCATCACCGATGCGGAAGCTCGTAGGCTACCTTTTCTTCAAGCCACAATCCAAGAAGGTTTAAGGATCAAAGTCCCTGCGGCAGGGCCTCTATACAAAGAGGTCCCAGATGAAGGCGACACAATCAATGGTATGTTTATACCAGGAGGTACTCAGATCGGAATATCTCCCTTCAGCGTATACCTTTCTAAGAAGGTTTTTGGTCCGGATGCAAGTGTCTTTCGACCCGAGCGATGGTTGAACGCCGAGCCTGAACGACTCGAGGTAATGGCTGAGAGTGTCGGGCTTGTCTTTTCCAGTGGCAAGTGGCAGTGTCTTGGAAAACCCGTTGCAATAATGGAATTGAACAAGATTTTTGTCGAGGTAAGTTTCACTTGACTCAGTCAATAAGTCATGTTAGAGCTGACATGAGTCATAGCTGTTGCGACGATTCGACTTTAGCATCGTCAAACCCGAAAAGCCGCTTGATATTTTCAATGCTGTAAGTAACTGTTCTCTAGTGGCTGTATGTAAACTCACGCGGTGACCATTAGGGTGTTTGGATCATTGAAAACTTCAACGTACGCGTCACGCGACGCGAGACTTAGGCGTACCCATGCACAGACAGTCTAGGTTAACTTACTAGTCTAATTTAGATATATCATGACCACTATTATTCACAGCCTTTCAATGCTGTTTGATTACAGTTATGATCAGTGGACAAGAAGCAATAGCTTTAAAATTCAGTCTGGAGGTGAAGTCGTAACTGCATTGGCGTTGTTTTACGGGAGGCTCAACTGTACGCGATAAGATATCACTCGCTGAAAAATTCCGTTCAGTCCTCTACGTGCAAATCCAACTTGAAGGTACCCATTCCGATTTCGGGTACAGCTTTAAGCACTGTGTTTCACAGCTCTACTTTTATCTGCATTATGATACTTCTATTGAGAACTCGCGCTATTCTAAACAATTCAGTGTACATGCATTGTCGATTTATTTGTTAGTTACATGTGTTATATCTACTAGCCCTAGTACTGCAGGGTAAATTGAAAACAGTCGTGGCTTGGCTATGTCCGTAGGTCATCAGTAGCGCGTTCTATCAAGCCAATCTCGGCAAAGGCGCTGCTTGGATTCTTACATTTTATTTTATTTTATTGTCGTCAACATTTCAAGTGATTAATCGCTCAATATTCATCGCTGTATCTCTTGATATGCGTGTCGTTTCTTTATCTTACTCCATAACTCTTGCAGACGACTACAAACAGTGGAAACTGCATGTAATAGAACATCTAAAAAATGACGATTTATTCGTATAGTGACATAGAAGAACCTATGACTGGCAAGGCATAACTACTATCAATATTGGTTATTGGTCTCCTCTTCCAACCCTATGATATCATCGGTCCCGGTTCTCGATATAACAGTAAAGAATGATGTTCTCTACTGTAACCTTCCTGCATGTTCTGGGACAACCCTTGCTTCGCTTGTTAACAGCTGAGCCGTCTTAACCGGGTCGGCCGCTTCTTGCACCAATCAGGAGAATGACTCTAAGCATAGCCACACGATCAACAGTCCGTTCATACAGCATTTCGGCATGACCTTGTAGGTCTATTTGTACCTCGTTTGCTCTAAGCAGGGTTGTTCCAGGCAGCGAGGTACTGAAAGAGATTCTGATTCAGATGCTGACATTTCAGCCACGGCTGAGATAATGGATTGATAACGACAGTGAATTTTGGCAAAGACCCGTAACGCAGCGAGATATTTGTCTGAAAGCTTCCTGGATTTCTGTATTTATAGTATATAATTAGTGAATCTGAAATCCTTTACACGAGCATAAGACAATTTCCGCTGTCAGCATTAAATGACATTATTGTAGTAAGAGGAAGTAGATGTAATATTTAAATATATAACTAAATGATATAATGCAAAAAGGCTCCTGAGAACTCTTCCAAGTATTAGACTTATCTTTCTAATATTACGAGGGTCTTAGTAGCAGCCTTACAAGGCGCAACAGTTTAGGAATATTTGATATTACAGAGAGTAAGAGTAGAGTGGATATCGTTACACGACCCTTGTCTCGGGAATATACGGGAACCTCAATAAAAATTTGACGCGTCTGGCAGATCGTGCTTGCTGGAGGCTAAAGATAGCGACAAAACACTAACACATAGAGGATCAAGCTAGTAGCATCACAGCCTCATCCTTTCAACAGGTAGTGAAACGTTGTTCGTGTAAAAGTTCTCAAAGATTCGTTGTATTCTAACTGTAGTAGTGAGCACTACATGGTTGTCGATATTGGCTTTGGGTTGCTGTGACGAGAGATTCCTGTGTCAACTGACAATCTATCTTAAGCAGCTGGTTATTTGTAATGCAAATTTTGCTTGGCTCTAAGAGATTTAGAAACCGCAATGGCCGTTGGAGTCGTAAATACTTTATGTTTTTCTCCAGGCGCTTAGATTCTGTATTTCATAATTCCGCTCTGAAGATAGACCCTGGACAATGCATCCTCGAGACCGTTGAGTAAAAAAGATTCCAACATGGTCAAGTGAACCAGTGTAGTTCAATATAACAAATCAAGGCATTTATTCAAGCCTTTTTCAATGTACATCAATTGCTTTGAAGCTTAGGGGGTACGCAATAGCGTTTGTGATATCACTGCCACGTTTTACACGAACCTCGACGTGTAGCAAGGCGTGACTGCTTAACAATGTAGCTTGGACAAAGCAGGGGCTTTGAACATGTATTGATATGAAGCAGGCTCCGCTCCCTCGTATCTGCAGGGAGTCGTCTGTCTGCTAAGCCTCGAAATGGTCGCCGAGTTGTTGATCTTGATCAGTGAGAACCCACGCGGCGGCCGACGCTAGATACCACTCGACTGGTCAGCCCAGAACCAACTCAATTCCCGCAGCGAGAGACTCTTTCTATTACAACATAAGAGCTGAATACAAGCAATGTCGTTGATTGGAAAAGTACTGGGCATTGAAAGGACTCTATGTCAGCAATCATGCTTCTTGGACGCAACAGACTACTTTCTGCATACGCTGTATTGGCCATGATCTGGCTGTCTTTATTCCAGCTTTGCAGACTTTATACCTACTATGATCCATCCTCCTTTTTCTACGACGCCCGAAAAGCATACGAGACGCGATACACAGACCTGAGAGAAAGGGATGCCGATCACCTCCTCAACACTCTCCACCACGCTTCCACCGACAAGCTATCGAACGTTAACTCGATCAAAAACGATGTTGATACACGGGGCCAAGACAAAAGAATATGCATCGGTATTCCAAGCGTTAGGCGCGAGAAGCAACATTTCCTGCCGAGAACCATGGCATCCCTGGTAGAGGGCCTCGATGCTGGACAGAGAAGCGCGCTCCGCATCACCGTCCTGCTAGCTGATGATGATCCGATGAGCCACCCAGCATTTGGACAGGAGTGGCTTCATGTACTGGCCGATGAAGTTCTTTTATACGGAAATGATTCATCTTCAGTAGTGCCCAATGTCTATCGCTACGTGCAACCTTTTGCGTCTGAGGAAGACAAGACACTACTGCGAAACGACCGAGTACATCGTGACTACGCGACCCTGATGGCGAACTGTCGTGCAACAGAAGCACAGTACTTCGTTTTAATGGAAGACGATGTCATCGCCGGTCGTCACTGGCTGAGTCGGCTACTGGATGGCTTGGAGTATCTTGAACGGACTGATAACGCCGGAAACTGGCTTTACCTTCGACTTTTCTACTCAGAAACCTACCTTGGCTGGAATTCAGAACAATGGCCCGAGTACCTTGTTCGTTCGTTGTGCTTCTACACCATGGTACTGTCCCTATACCTTGTTGTCGTAGCTGTGGATACTCGGCGACGATCTCATACCTTTCATTATAAGGCACATGGTTACAACGTACTGCACCTGACTCTATGGTCGGCTTCGTTTATAACCCTCTACTTCATGGCTGGGAGACTCACCGTCGATTCATACAATGAGGGCATTCAGGAGATGCCCAACTACGGCTGCTGCGCACAGGGCCTTGTGATACCACAACAACATCTCCTCACCTTGGAAAACGCCCTGCATGCAGCAGCAGACGATATTGCAGGCGATTCTCTGATTGAGAAGTTCGCCGATGACCAAGCATTGAAGAAGTATGCTATAGTGCCGAGTCTCTTACAGCATGTCGGTATTAAAGGATCCTCAGATGCACAAGGGAGTAAGAAGGCCACATGGAATTTCAACTTCGAGAGGGTTACTTCGCGATAGGACTTTGTTTGTTTCGTCACGGGAATAACCGCAATCAAGACAGCAATTGCCCGATATCGGGTCACTTGTATTACTCATATCCAACTTGTCCTGATTTAGCTATCTGTCCCTTGTTATATAAAAACTGTGAATATTTCCTGCATTCGGAAATTATGATCATCAGATTTTCCAGTCACCTTTTTATTTGCACACAGATCAACCTTCGGGACCAAACACAATGACAACCCACACACTCCAATCCAAACTCCGTGCTCTCAAAGTCCTGGAGGGGGCGTCACATCCCAAGACGGACTTTAACTTATTCCCGAACACCCCGCAACAAGCATTCGAAACATGGCTGGACGAAGCCATTGAATGCGGAGTCTCGGAGCCGCATGCTGTCACGCTCTCAACGATTGATCAAGATGGTCGACCTGATGCACGCATCCTTATCCTCAAGAATGTTGATGACCGTGGATGGCACTTTGCAACCAAAGCAGATAGCCCCAAAGGCCGACAAATTTCTATGAACAACAACGTGGCCCTCACGTTTTACTGGCCTGGGATGGGCCGCCAAATTCGTTTGCGTGGGAAAGCTGTGTCGTTGTCCAGAAGTGAATGCGACGCCGACTTTTCCGCTCGATCTACCATGGCTCAGGTCACTGCCCTTGTCTCAAAGCAAAGTGAGCCACTGCTTGATCCTTTCGAGTTGGAGACGAGTTTGAAAGATGGACTACTCAGACAGCAAAACAAGACAGAAGAATTAAGTTCTGAAGGATGGGTGGTATATGCAGTCTCGCCCGATACGATCGAGTTCTGGCAAGCTTCTAGTGACCGTTTGCACCAACGCTTGAAGTATTCGTGGGACGCAGTCGAGTCTGGGTGGTGCAAATCAGCTTTGTGGCCGTAAAAGACTGTAACATCAACAGATATGCGGGTTTGTGAAGATTGATAGATATATGAAATGCTCCGAGTCAGATCCAAGAGTTTAAGTTTAAAAGGTTCAGCTGCCTTTGCGCCCCATGTCCTTTCTACCTGTCTGGACTTCTTCCTGGATAATGCCAATATAAACTGCCTTGACCTGTATCTAAACTTTATATAGAAAGGTAGCCTCGGTAATATTAACAAGATGACCAGAACATAATTCAAGAATAGGTCCTTCAATCCCGTTACTCTCTCTACAGCTGTTGTCCTCTCCATTGGTAACCCGTTCGCTCTCGACGTAGCCTTCGTCTTGCCCACAATCATTGCAGCTCTGAGGCATCTAATCCCGCAACATCACCATGCCGCCCTTCCAACCTTCCAACTCTTCCATATCGATCTTGACAGTTTGCCTAAACCCGAACTTGCAGTAAAAGCTTTCAAGGCCAGCTAGACTGACAAGCCAGGCGACCGAGCCTTGCTTATCTACACTTTGCAAGTCGTGCTCCAGCAGCATTTGCCCAAGTCCCTGGCCTTGAAGAACAGGATCGATAGCAAGCAACGCCAGATATTGACCTTCTTGTCTCTCTGGAGTATCAAGAACCTGTGACTCAACAGTAGAGAGAGTACGCTCAAATGTTGCCATATTCTTAATCTCATATCCATATACTGGAAAAAGGAAATTCTTTACCGCATTGGCAGCTTTAACACATGGGCATATCCAAAACGCTAGGTATTCTATTAGTAAATTCACCTTGAGACAGTAGTGACATACAGAGTGTAGTTATTTTTTCGAGAAAAGAGTACGACACTGTTGGTCGCTTCCACCAGGAGAAACCAACTGGGTGATTGTGCGCGTCAACAACCACTTTAAGCGAATAGCCCAGTGTCCAGTAACGGTGTAGATTTCTGCGGTAAGCCCATGTATAGAAGGATTCTGGTTTTTGTTTTCGTGAAGGGAAGAAAAAGTCGATCAATGGCTCATTGCCGAACGACGAGGCGTATAATCGAGTGACAGCAGGCACATCAGAGTATGTCGCCGGTCGGATGCGGTATTTATCACAGGAAAAGGGTGCTTGTGACATGACGGATAAGACTCAGTATGTGGTATCAACTCAAAAGAGCATCAGGAAGGTATTGCTCAAACGGCTTTAGAGACAACGCGACAAGAGTAAATATGTAGATACACTAATCGTGACATTGAAGCATGAAAGCTCTGTACCCCTGATAGCTTGTGAAAAAAATGCTACGCGATTGAACGATTGAGGGACCCATACCCTGTACCCCACATAGTCAAGCTAATTCAAGACGCTACAAGGTATAGCACAATCCACAGGACTCTATTAATAGATCTCATTGCCAACAGTCCTCAAGTAATCGTCAGTTTCCTCTACATTTTCTACAACAGCATTCTCACACAGCAGTTAGTAGCTGACGAATTTATTCATTTCATACGAGAGGACGTCAAAAAAGCTCTACAAGTATCATTTCCTGTTAGTATGCAACAGTCATCTTACTTCCTCTCATTGCCATTCAGGTACTCAGTGCCTCTGATGACAGTCTCCATAATCCCTCACTGGCTTATTTCCCAAAGCATATTCCTGGCTCAATCCAGCGCGTTCAGTGCGAGACCTGATGGACAGCCTTTACGTATGTGTGATTACTCTGCTAGAGGGTATACAGTGAGCGGTGGAATTTCAGCCATCGTCTTTGGGTCAGCCGCTTTAATAGCTTTGCTATGAAATTCTCTTTTTCGGCGGTATCGGGAGATCCCTCCTGGGTTTCAGCGAATGGGGTTCCATAACATGGCTATTCAAGCGATTTGTCAACGGCCAAAAGAGGACGCGGATGCTGCATTCTTCCCAGTCAGGATTGGTGTCAGTATAAATACGAGAGGAGGAGCTCAGGTTGTCCTTTCTACGGATACTGAGCTACAGACACCGAGAAATAGACAAATGTACCTACAGCCTGTCTTTGTCAACAGGGGTAGGCTATAGAGCAGGCTGATAACTTTCACTGGGGAAGCAGTCGATCGCATTTGTTCAGTTACAAAATATATCTGGAAATGGCTTATTTCGGGATATATGGCCAAATTCCCTACTACTCCGAGAAGGCCAATGGGGAGAGATAAAGATGGCATCTCATTATGTGAGAGGATTGAATGACCTAAGATCTGCGCAATACTTGGAAAGTCGCGAAAAAGCGACTTAATTGCGTCTTACCAAGTTGTTTATGTCCGTTATTCGGTATTCCCTAACTAAAAGGTGGCTAAGGATTAATAATATTCCAATGTTAATCGGCCTCTGCTGCGTTATATATTGTTTATTAGCACTGCCATTAAATTAAATAAATTAACCAGAGGTTTTAATTTATTTAATTTAATAATATTTAGTATACTTATGATTTTGGGCAGTTTGTTTAATTGCATGCGCTGAGTATTTATGCTATTGATTACATTTGCATTGCTTCAACAGCCCATGTTCGCTTACGCCATTACATGCATAAACACCACCAACCCTTACCAGACTCTTGTCCAACACCATCCCTAAACCATCATTCGCTGTGTTTTGGCTTCGTAGAGTAGTACACCTAAAGTGTTCCGCATGAACGCTAGGGAAACCTTGCAATAAACCGCTGGTCTGTATCCGACCATGACAGGCTAGCCGTAGCTTCTACAATGGCCAGTCTATCCTCCGGTGATGCCACCGCTAACAGAAATGACCTGTCCAGTAATCCAGCGACTCTTCTCGCTCGCCAGTAGCAGGGCCGCGTCTGCAATATCCTCGGGTGTGCCGAAACGACCCTCTACCCTTGTCTGGGCCAACAATGACGCTTTCAGAGCTTCTACCTCAGGGACTGATGGAGGTAGCGAATCCGTGAGCACGGGTCCTGGCATGATGGTGTTGATGGTAATATTTTTGCCGTCTCGTCCCAGCTGTCAAGTTGTTAGGTGTTCATGCCTTGTAGCTCAGGAGAAGGAGAAGTAGACTCACCGAGGTGGCAAGACTGAACGTCAGAGCGTCCATGGCAGCTTTCGCAGCTCCATATATAGGTTCGATACCGAGCTTCGATGCAATACTTCCGGTATTGATAATACGACCGCCATTGCGCATGTGCGGAACGACGGCCTGGATTAGAGCAAGAGGGCCAAAGACGCAAATGTCGAATGTCTTGGCAATGTTCTTAGCTAGCATGCTCAGGACAGGCTCGTGCGATGCCCACGCAGCGTTGTTCACTGTGCAACAGATCCTGATTAGCCGCAGCACTTGATGCATAGACACAAACTTTGAGGCTTACCGAGAATATCGATTTGCTCAACCCCAAACCCCTTTAGCGTTCCCTCTATAAGACTCTTCACATCGACATCCTTGCTGATATCAGCACGAATTGTCAAGACGCTACCTTTGCCGGCAACCTCTTCGATCTTGGTGGCCACGGTTGCAGCGCGAACGGCGGTGGCCTCGCTGACGTAGTTGACCACAACACGAGCGCCGTGTGTAGCAAGCGTGAAGGCAATGGCAGCTCCGATGCCATTTTCTTTGCCTGAACCCGTCACAATGGCGACCTTGCCAGCCAGGGAGAGAGAAGTATCTGTGGTCATTTCGAAGATATCAAGATGCGTTTAGATTATAATAGAGGACAGAGAATGGAATGAACTGTTGAATGTGTTTCTGCGGACTGAGCTTGGTGAGTCGCAGGACCAGTATTTAAATACTCGGTAATGAACGCTACTGGTGATTATGTCAACATTGAATCATCCTGACTTGGCTAGTTTCCATGGATCTGGAAGTATTACATATCAGATGCAGGCAGGTAGGATGAAATTCCGCAAAGGTTAACTAATATTGACAGAAAAGGAAAATAATAGAGGCACCGTGCATATCTATAGAGCTAGTGAAGCCTCCGGACGGCCCAGACTCTATGTACTCTTTATAGCCCTATATTAGATGATTTATAACTCGTCTAATTCTTTTCGTTTCATACAGTTATGTGGAGTTCAGATATTTAGCATTTAACAAATCGGGAAATATAACAAGCTTTCCTGCAGTTTGACGGCTGTGTGCTAACTAAGATAGACTATTCCAAATTCAGAAAATACTACTCCTTGCCTGCAGCACTAGTGCTAATATACTTGGTATCAGGTGGAGAGGATCCATCCATGACTCGCAGTGAGTTTCCGACAGCTAATACCACCGGGCATTGTTAAACGTTCCTTCATTAGAGCTTGGTAATTTGTCTATTAAAGCGTTTGTCTGTAGAGAATGTTCTAGAGCCAGACTCAAGACTTAGTTTATGTGGTCGGGTATGTATGCTCCTAGTCGAGAGCACAGCATTTAACTACTTGCGGGGTTGGTAGAACCGAGATTGGTTATAGTATGTATGTATATTTTTCTTCTGGGGGCTATCGTCCCTGAAATCCTCGGCTTGGGCATAGTGTTGAATACTGGTGAAAATGAGACCAGCTTACCTGATGACCGAACTACTGGTCAGAGAGTACTGCACAGATAGAATAGGGTTCCAACCCAACTATCAGAGAGAGAGCAATACACACAATGGACCCCAATATCTGACAAATGTTATTTCATTAAATTGATCCTCTAGTATGGAGTAATAGCTAAGTTAATAGGTAAAGATAAGCTTTCAGCTCTAGGTCTCATCTGCAAAACATTACATCCAGCTCAAAATTTACACATTATACCACAAAGTCTCAACCTACTACAGCATAATCCGCTAGTAATAGATGATGAATTTTGTTGCAGTTGTCCGGCTGCTGTCGCCCACCACGAGTCTCATTGGTCGTTATGTTTACACGAGATGCAGTCAGGCGACCGAGGGAGAGCGGAGTTTAGCGGCCCCACCGCGTACGACTCACTGTTTCCTTGCCTTGTCTTGCGGAGTTTGTAAATTTCACTCAACAATATGGACAAGGATTTTCCCCCAACTTTCAGGCAAAATTCATTCCCCAGATATCAATTACGTTGGCACACAATATCCTTGCGGCCTGCAGTAACCAGATCTACTGCTCACACGTGAGCAAAGTCGCTCCTCGGCCACTTCGGTTGCTCGACTTCGCCACCAAACTCACTCATTTTGACCGCCCCCCATCGTAACTTTTTGATGGCCAGCGGTATGTGCAGTAGACAAGTTCAACCTGAGAAAAACTTTGTCATACCTCTTATGGACCCTCACGGTGGCAACGGGAACCCAAAATGGCGTTTCAGCATTGAGGAGGATTTAACGTTCATCAATCTCTCCCACCCAGACGACAATCGGAGACGAGCTGTCCAACAACGCATCCGCAGCCATGTCATGACAAAAGCTGGCGATAGGCGGCGCAAAACGCCGCGCCGTGTGGTGATTCCACTGGAGGTGGTGGACGAGGAAGAAGCGGCTTCTCGGGGCCTTCGTAGAGTCGTCGAACCGAGGAGAGTATTGCAAGCCTCGTCTGTCTTTGCCCCAAGTTTGCTGCCAAACTCCTTTCAATTACCAGCTGTTGGGTCGAATAAACGGGAGCGAGAGCTTATCGGCTTCAGTATGACTACTTTCCACTTTCTGGTTTATATGCAAAGGCACTAATAGGGTTTCTTGCGTAGTGATGGCGGAGGCAGATCGCGACTACCGTCCATTTCGAACCACCTGGTTTCATTTTGCTTTATCAGACACAACTGCATTCTCTCTCTCACTTGCCACTGCTGCATTGTATTGGAATAATGCCGAGAGACTGTCGCGCGCCTTTGAAAGTGACTCGGAGTCGATGGAGTACTACTTCAAGAGTGTGAAAGAGCTCTCGCGAAGACTCGATAGTGAAACCGACTGTCTGAGCGGAGGCGTAATCGCTACGACCATTGGCCTCATTTGCTACGATGTCAGTACATTTGCCATGGACCTTCCGCATTACGATGAGCATTATTGACAATGTCCGCAGACTTATATTGGGAACTGGAGTCGCTATACTGTGCACATGGACGGCCTAGAAATGATATCGACGCTGCACCTTGGCTTTGACGGGTTAGGAAGCAATTTATCGTTGATAACCTTCTGGTGAGTTCAAACTCGGTGAAGGTGTAGTTGATATGTATGACTGACGTTGTTCTTAGGCTGGATTTGGTGGGCGCGGCCGTTCTGAACTCACGGCCGCGATTTCCGGTTCCTGACAGCATGCTCCAGTTTCGAGCCAATGATAGCGATCTGAGTTACAGTTTACAAATCCTACTCCTCAGATTAGAGGAAACTTATTCTGACCTCTTGAGTCTGTTCGATGGATTGCGGTTGCTGGGCTCATTAGTTGCCACAGTGAATCGCAGGGGAGACATCATCGACTTCTGGAGGGATGAGGTAGAGATCGTGACTATGCTCGGCACTGTGTCACACCATCTACTATCTATGCCAAGCCTGCCAGAAGTCAGTAATATGAGGAGTGATGACGGTCCTGTTATTGTCCAGGAGATGGTTCGGCTTGCTGGCTTAATGATCCTATCCAAATTGAAGCGACTAGCATCCCACAATTACAGCGATATGCTGCGATTGCAACAACGGTTCCTGACTTTATTGGACTTGCCCTGCCTACGAATTTCATGGGAGCTCCAACAATTAAGAGCATGGGCATTTGTAATTGGGGTATCATTAGCAGAAGCCGAAACTAAGGATGCCATTGCTGCCAATCTCCATGATCTGCTACCGGATATGGGCTTTCCAAACTTTGAAGCGATGGTCGGTGAGACGAAACAACTAATGTGGTTGAATCTTGTACCGGACATCGGCGCTGGTGGATTCCGTTTGTACCGACCTAACTCGCGAGCGACCGGTGACTCTGAACGATATTGCGATGGAAATATCGCCGCGAGTTTTGATGGCAACCCTGCATTACAGATCAAGGAGACATGAAGCATTCATTGCCAACAACGCAGAAAAGATAGACTGTATTCGAATCTTGGGGGCGGCTCTCCCAGAGTAAAACGATTTAGAAATATATAACTATGTTACCAGCACCCGACCTCCACAAGAAAATGCTTCACAGTAGACTCGAGCATCTGACTAACGTCGCAGACATAATCGCAATTCGAGACAGTTCGGCTGACCTCACCCTCAAACTTAACATCATGGAAGCACTCAAAGTACGATTCCCCGACTTGGCCTTCTGCCCCCTTCGGAAACCAACTGGGTTTAATCCCGCTACGATTCGCTTACCTGTTGGCCACGTCAAAGGGGAAGGGCGACGACCCTTCACCGTCGAGTCTGTCTTCGACAGGGACGTGGAAGTCCTAATGTGTGACGGCATCAAGATCTACTCTGATGTGTTTCGGCCCGCGAGCTCAAGCGACCCAGATGGCCAGGTCCCTGCGATCATAGTATGGAGCCCTTATGGAAAAGATAGTAGTATGCTTTTCATCTCACACATTCATGCGGATTACGAACAGCTGATTGATACAGAGGGCCACTCATACGATCACATGGGACCTTTCCGCTGTGGTCTCAAGCTAGATCAAACTTCCGGATACGAAAAGTTCGAGGCTCCTGATCCAGCCGACTGGTGTGCTAGAGGCTATGCCGTCATCAACCCTGACGCTCGAGGCGCTGGGTTCTCCGAAGGAGATATCGCCCAGTGGGGAGACTAGGAAGCCTTCGATTTGCACGATCTTATTGACTGGGTTTCCAAGCAGCCATGGTGCAATGGATTTGTTGGTACCGCCGGAAACTCTTGGCTTGCTATGGCACAGATTAACGTTGCTGCTCGAAATCCTCATTCAGCTGTGGAGGCAATTGCGCTGTAGGAGGCTGCGACTGACCTGATTATAAGGTTTCTATTATAAATTATACTTTTTAAGTATTATAACTCTAATGCCTTTATAAGATTTAGTTTTTTTTACCTTACCTTAATATAAAGTTGAAATAAATATAAAATATACTATTATTTTAATTTAGTTTTTTATTTTATTATCTTTTTATTTATATTAATATATTATAAAACTATATAATATAATAAGATATATTATATATAGACTTTTAAATAAGTTACTAGTTATTTTAATTATAAAAAAGCTATAGTTTATTTTTTAAAAAATATTAAAATAATTATTAATAATATTTATTATTATTAATATAATAACTTAAAGGAAAATAACTCTTTTAATAATATAACTAATAATTTAATTATTAAAATATATTATTTTAATTATATAAGCTTTTTAATATTTTTAATTATTTATTATAATAATAAAAAGAAAAATACCTTAAAAAAGGTTATTAAGCTTAAAGATACTATTAATAATAATAACTTTAATTAAAAGGACCTTAAATTACTATAAGTTATAATTAATATATTTAATAAGTAAGTGCTGCAGATAAGTAGGCACTGCAGCCTAACTTATACCTTAAAAGTAAAATTTAAAATGTAATAGTTAGAGTTTCTAAGGGATAAACTAGTCTATATTAAGTTTATATTAGTAAATATATAAGGCATTACTAAGTAATAGTAAAGTATTATATCTCTTAATAGTAAATAAAGTAGGTTAAGTGTATTTAAGTAAAGAAGTCTTATTAATAGCTAGTAAGCTAACTATATTAATACTAAGGTAAATATATATATACTTAGGGAGGCTTATAGTCTTAAGTAAGGCTTATATTATAAGTTCCTAGCTTATATTATAAGCCTAGGCTTATATTATAAGTCTAGTTATAAGCTATAAGTTATAAATCCTAGCAGCTTACAGTCTAACTAATTTAATAAGGGTAAAAGTACTTATAATTAGAGGGAAATAATAGGGCTTAGGTAGTTATATATTAAGTTATAATATAATATCTCCCTTCTATTAGTCTTGCCTTTAAGGCTTATTATTTCTACTGTCTTTATCCCTTCTTAAGTAAGTACTAACTTATTCTTTTTATTTTCCTTTATCCTTTCTAATTAAGATATTAGAATCTAAAGCTATATAAAATTATAAGGTATAAGCTATTCTTATTAAAAATACTAAAATTCTTATTATACTATATAGTTACTGCGCTCCTTATAGCCTTAAGTATTAAGTAAAAGAAAGTTATATTAAATATTCTTAATGCACTTATTGCAGTTATTTTTATAATAGTAAGGGTATTACTTTATTAATAAGTAAGTTATTTTTTATTATAAGTTATAATTAGTTTTTATAGCTAAGATATAGTTTAGTAGATTATTTTATTACTAAAAAATGTTATTTAAAATAAGAAGAAGAAATTATTAAAAATAATTTACTATCCTTATAGCAGTAAGTAAATAAGCATTTAAACTGTCTTATACAGTTATATTATTAAAAGTAGTAGCTTTAGGAGTATACTAAGGAGATACTTTATTATAATATTAAGACTCTTAATAAACTAGAGGTTATAGAGAATACAGAGTCTCTTACTATAGCAGAGGTATAGTTATTTAATGCTATAGGGGTTATTAACTGAAATAAGGTATTTATTAAGTTATTACTTATTACTAGTAAAAGTTCTTTAGGAGTCGCTAGGTATTAATTAAGTACTTTAGTAGTTCTTATATATTTTTATTTTTTAAGTAGTTTTTCTATTTAATTAAGTATTTTATTTATTTATTTATTTTATATATTTCTCTAATTGCTTTTACTTTATAGGTTTCTAGTCTATTAATTTCTTTTAATTTATTACTAATCTTAACTTATATTATATTAGTAGCTAACTTAAGTAAGGAAATATAAAAAATTAAATAGATTTTAACCTTTAGTAGTAAGTTTAGTTTATAGTTATTTTCTAAGATTCTTTATAGAATTTTATAAGGTCTAATATACTTAAAATCCAATTTATATATTAGCCTTTTTATTATAATATTTTTTACTAATAGGTAGACTATTTCTCCCTCCTTAAAGGTTAATTTCTTAATCCTTTTTATATTATAGTATCTTATTATTTTCTTCCTAATAAATTCTAGTTTATTTTTTATTTCTTTATATAAGTTTTTTATATTTTCTACTTTAATTTTAATAGTAGAGTTAATTATTAATGCTTCTTAAGCTATATAATAGCTATTAGGTATAAATCTAAAATTAGTATAAGCTGATATTAATTTTATATTCTTATTATAGGCAGTATTATAAGCTAGTTATATAATAGGTAGCTTCTTAACTTAATTATCTTATTTATAGTTAATATAGTATTATAGATATTATTTTAAGACTTAATTTATATACTTTATTTATTTATCTACTTATAGCTAAAATGCTATAATAAGTTAGTAATTAAGTCTTAAATAGGATATAAGTGCTTATTAAAACTTAATAGTAAATATTAGTCCTCTATTTAATAGGATCTCTTAAAGTAAGCTATGTATACTAATAATATACTTATAGAAGGTATATATAAGTTCTTTTATATCTATTAATTCTCTATAGGGTAGGTAATAAGAAAATTTTATAAAATAATTTATAATAACTATAATGCTATTATAAAAGATTCTAGTTAAAGGTTCTTTTAATAGAGGTAGCTTAGTAATAAAGTCTATTATAATTAAATCTTAAGGTCTTTAAGTAACTGGGAGTGCTTGTAGGTTTCTATAAGGTTTATACCTTTATAATTTAGTCTATATATAAATGTTATATTATTTAATAATAGTTTCTATTAATTTTTTTATATTAAGCTAGTTATAATAGCCTTATAGTTATTTTAAGGTTTTTATAATACCTTAGTATTTATATAGGGGGTATTTATATATCTTTTATATTATTTATTTTTATTAGTTATTTTCTATATAGTCTTTTATATCTAGGGGGTCTTATATTATTTTTATAATTATTTTTACTAATTAAGTAAATTAGTATTTTCCTTTTATATTAAGCTTAAAGACTTATTTCTTAGCTTTTATTATACTAGTATTATAATTTAGTCTTTTACTAATAGTATCTACTTATTTATTATTTAATCCCTTATAATATATAATTATAAAATTAAATTTATATAAGTATTTTATATAGTAAAGTTATTAGCAGTTTAGTTTTTATATTATTATAAAGTATAAAATATTCTAATAGTTAGTATAGACTTTAATTTAATAAAGGCTTCTTATAAGATAGTATTAGAATTCCTTAAAGCAGTTAATAATAGTAAGAAATTCTTTATTATAAATAGAGTAGTTAAGTTTAACTTTATATAGTTTATATAAATAGAAGGCTATTAGGTATAGTCTTTCTTTACTATCTTATTAGCTAATTTATCCTCTTAAGGTAAAGTCTAATAAGTCTATTTTTAACTTAATTTCCTTTATAAAGTTAAATATAACTAGAACTAGTTCTTTAAGGATTATATTATATAGTTACTTAAATGCATATTATATATCTTTTAATTAAATGAATTTATAATCCTTCTTTATAAGTTCTATAAGGGAGTTTATAGTTTTATTAAAATCTTTAATAAATTATTAGTAATAGTTAGTAAAGCCTAGAAAGCTTTATACTATCTTAATATCTATAGGTATTAGCTAATTCTTAATTGTAGTAATTTTCTTTTAATCTATTTAGATTTCTCTTAATAAGATAGTATATCTTAAAAAGTTAACTTTAGTAATATAAAAGTAGCTTTTCTCTAGTTTTACTAGTAAGTTAGTATCTTATAGTGCTTTTAAGACCTTATAGATATATTCTTTATATTCTTCTTTATTATTTAAGAAGATTAAGATATTATTTAAGTAGTAAACTATAAAGATATTAAGGTATTATTATAAAATATTATTAATTATCCTTTAAAATATTATTAAGGTATTAGTAAGTCTAAAAGGTATAACTAAATACTTAAATAGTTTAAATTTCATTTTAAAGGCAGTCTTCTATTTATTACCTTTCTTAATATAAATTAAGTTATAAGCTCCTTTAAAGTTAAAAGCAGTAAAAATTTATTTTCCCTATAGGCAGTCTTTAAGTTTTATAATAAGTAGAAGTAGTATTTAATCCTTAATAGTAATAGCATTTAATTACCTATAATTTATAATAAGTTATAATTTTCTATTTTTCTTAAGTATAAATATAATAGGGAATCTTATAGTAAATATTAAAATCTATATATTACCTTTATATAGTTCTTTATTTAGATATTCTCTTAATATTATAAGTTGCATTTTATTAAAGTTATAAATCTTTTAAAAGGGTAAGTTATTTAATATAAAGTAAATCTTATAGTCTTAGTAGCTATACTATAGTATTTTTATTTTAAGTTCCTCTTTAAATAGTTTCTTATAGATATAGTACTCCTTTAGTATATTTTAAAGTCTATTTATTATTTTTAGTTACTATTATAGCTATTTATTTAGTATTTATAGCTAGTTCCTAAAAGTTATAATAGTCTTTTTAATTCTTCTTATTTTACCTTATTTTTATTTATTTTATACTTCTTTTAAAGAGAGGTAAAAGCTTAATTTACTTCTAACTTTACTATTAGGTTTAATTAAAGTTTAAAATCTCAGTTTTTTATCTATTTTTAAATTAGTTAATCTATTATTAAAGTAATTTTCTATTTAGTTAATTTAGCTAGTTCTCTAATTAATATTTTATAGATTATAGTAGTATAACTATAGGTATTTTAATATTAAGTTATAACCTAATATAAGGATAATATTAGTATTAATATTTTATCTTTAAGTTTTAATAAATATCTTAAGGTAATTAATTTTATAAGTAATAAGTCCTCTATTATATAAGAATAATTATCCCTTTAAGTTTCTTATTAAGTAAGAGTAAGTCTTAATCTTTTATAGTAGCTTTAAGTAGTTAACTGTTTTAAGGTTAATTATATTAATATTAGTTATATAGTCTACTAGTGCTATAAGCTATATTCCTTTAATTTATACTTTTAGTTTTAAGTAGTTTTATTAACTGTTTTTAATTACTTATAGAGCTCTTAAGGGTATTATAGTATCCTTTTTACTCTTATTACTATATTATAGCTCTATTAATACAGTAAGCTATTATCTTTTCCTTAATTAAAGTAATATAAATTATATTTTTTATTATAATATAAATTATTATTAAGATATTTATATTCTTATTTTAATTCTTTTTAGCAGTCTCTATTAAGTTAATAATCTTATAGTTCTCTTTATTTATTAAGGTATAGTTTATAAGGTTTTAAGGTAGAGCTATAATCCTTATTCTCCTTAGTATCTTACTTCTATTATTAAATTAATTATTTATTATTTAGTTTCTCTACTATATAGGTTTTTTATCTCTATTAGTCTACTTATTTTCCTTTTTTAATATAATTTAATGCCTTATTTTAAGTAATTTAATTAAATTTTAAGTATACTACTTAGTAGTTATTATATTTCTAATAGATATAGTACCTTACTACTTTAATAAGTATATAAGCTTTTTAATATATATATTCTTTAATTATAGTAGGAAAATAGTTATAGTTAATCTTATTTTACTTATAAAGTTTACAGTAATATATAATATATAATATTTAAGAAATCTATATATAATCTAGGCTTATAAAGTACCTTTAGAGTTCTTTTATTATAATTAGTTACTTTAAAATAGCTTAATTACTTTTAGCTTCTTCTTAAGTTATAGTATAAATATAAATATTATTATCTTATTTAGTTTTTACTTTTTCCTATACTAGTTCTTAATATATTTACTTTATATTATCCTATTATTAGGATCTTAACTTATTATATTATAGGGTTACTTTATTAAATTAGAGGTTTAGCTTAGTTTCTCTATATTATCTTCTAACTAGGTAATAGTATTATTCTTCTTTAATAAGTCGCCTAGCGCTATTATAGTTTAAATTATTATAATAGAGCTTAAATTATTTTAATTAAACTGGGATATTATCTATTTAAGTTATTTCTATAAGTATAAGTTAAGTATCCTATTAAGAGGTAATTCTTTTTCCTTTATAAGTAACTATAATATATTACGACCCAACGAAACTGCTTAGTCATGTTATATGTACCCTATATTTTTCAACTAATTATTAGATATCACAACAAAACACAATCAGTGCCAAGAACTCGCAATTAGCACTAATCTAATACAATTAGTACTGATCCTACCAGCTCAGCACTAATCTAACGATAACACTACTGACTGCACAAGGAACCCTAAGTATATATACCTCTAAATAGAACTAGACAGTAGTACTTAGCTTACTAGCTATTAATAAAACCTCTTTACCTAAGTACGCCTTACTCGCTCTACTTACTATTAAGAAATATAACACTTCGCCTTCACTCAGTATATAACGCCTTATAACTCTGTAAATATAAACCAGTATAGACTAGTTTACCTATTTAGAAACCTAACCGTTATATATTAATAGCTCTTGTTCAGACTGTACTATATCTATATTAAGCAATATTATACTATTAAGATATCTATTAATGCTACTAATAATAGACTGGCCCCCCCTTATATAGGACTACCCCCCAGTAATGCAGAAATAATAGCTAAACTTCAGCTGCTCTGGAACACAGTATGCACGCTTTAAGCAAGAGTCAATAAAGCACCTGCTGCCATACTACTAATAGCTAATCCTACTAATACTTGCCGCAATCTTGGCGAATCTATTAAACCGCCGATGCCTGAACCATTTAAAGGATAATCTGCAGATATCTTATTATTCCTAACCTAAATAAAAGGTTACTTCTATATGTTCCTAAATAAGCTGGACTCTGCTAAAAAGAAAATATTAGCTACTGCACCTCTAATTTAGGGAGATACTAAGGATTGGTTTGAACCTATCTGGAAGGACTACCTAGAAAACGACAATAACCTATAGGACTAGGAAACCTAGAATGTGTTTGCAGACTGGCTTAACTTTAAAGCACTCCTTAAAGACAATTTTAGAGTCATTAATAAGGAACGATAAGCCGCTGCTGACATTTTATAACTTAAATAATAGAAATCCTGTGCTGCCTACTCAGCCAAGTTCCGACAACTTGCCGCTAAAACCGAATGGGATAATAAAGCGCTTATAGAAATTTACTACCAAAGCCTTAAGGAAGAAGTTAAGGATGAACTTTATAAAGCCGATAGGCCTAAAGACCTAACTAAGTATATTACTATAGCTATTAAGATTAATAAATAACAGTATAAACGCAGACAAGAGAAGCAGAATGCCATACAAAAAGGGAGCAACTATAATCCCTACTTTCTAAATCAGCACTAAAACAACAACTACAGTAATAACCGCAACTCTCAACTACAATAACAAAACTATAGGAATAATACCTCCTATAGGACCCAACTAGGACTAATGGATTTAGGAGCTACCTAAACATAAGGACCACAATAGGACCTAAGCAAGTGCAAATGCTATAACTGCAACCAAATAGGACATATAGCACAATAGTGCCCTCAACTAAGGAGACCTAGAAATCCTAACCAAGGTAGGCAGACACTAGGAGTTACTAATATCTAGGAACCCCAAATAGCAACTCAGATATAGACACTAGGGATATATTAAAGCGGATATAACGTAAGCAGCAAAGCAACGCTACTTAACTAACTATAATAAGCCAACTGGAAGAACCACTATAATAAGAGTTCAGTATAATAACCTAAGGATCCTTTTAAGAGCAAGGAAGAAATTCTAAAATAATATAAATAGGAAAATCGAACTAGGATAAATAAAGAAAAAGCTAAAGCTTAAAGGGAAAGGTATTATAACTAAATAGAAGAAGAAAAAGAAAAAACAAGACAGTAAGCATAAGAATAGCATAGGAATAAGATATAAATACTTAAAGTAATTATAACCCCAGACACTCCAGCCAGCTCACAAGATAACTAAACAGTTAACGACATTCCTATATAAACCAGGATTCAAGTAAAAGAAGAAGAAGTTAGGAAAGAAAGAGAAGCAGCATACCAGCTTCAAACTCGCCACTACAGATAAAGTCGAAGCATAGGGAAACGAGGAGGAGCCGCAAGAGAAGCAGCATAATACCTCTAATAAGAAGACGAGAGGCTTAAAAACAAGTAGAAGCAGACTTACATACCTTTATACGACAAAATAGGAATACATATCTATAACAGCAAGGAAGACCTATACATTCAAGGAGCAAAGGAACACAGAGATACTAATAAGGCCACCAACTTATATATACAAGCCTACCATACAATTAAAGCCCTAAACCCTCAGCATAAGGAACCTAAGTTCAATCTCAAGGACAACATAAGGACCATACCAACACATCCGCAACACAATGAGATTTTATAGATATCCTGCCGCTATTACTGGTGCCAGATGCACCTAGAAAATAAAAAGGATAATAACTATTTCCTAGTGACTATACCTAGAACACCTAATAATAGACCCTACTTTATAGAAGAAATAATAGGATACCTAGCGTACTTATAGCATAAAAACCTAGGGGTAGTAGAACTATAATTCAACCTGGCCTACTATTAATAACTAGAAAAGGTATAGAGGATAAAAGAAGACATCCAGAAGAACCTATAAATCCCTAAAAAAGCCAACAGAGAGTTTAAGGAACTCACACAGGGGAGATACAAGAAATCCTAAGGAGATAGTAAATCCTTAAAGGATACAGAGGGATTAAAAGAAGAACTAATATTTAAATGCATTAACCTAGAAGAAGGTTTTAGACAAATCAAGATCAATAAATCAGGAAAAGACAATCGCCTTCTATAAGGGAGCTACAGGAGAGCGAAGCATAAGGACAAGCAAGGCTTAGGCCATAAAGTGCTCTAGGAGCTACGCAAGATAGCGAGCCCAATCGCCTAGTACTATAAGTTCAGGTCAAGGGGAGATGGCTAAACGCTTAGATAGATTGCAGAGCTAAACGCAACTTTATAGATCTAAAAACAGTTATAGAGCTAGGAATCTAGTAGCAGAAGAAGACAGAGCCCTATCTAATAGTTAACGCAGAAGGATAACTCTTTAATTATAACAATAGGGTTATAGACCAAGAGGTTAATCACCTTAAGGTAAAAATCCTAAAGAAAAATCAAGGAGTTAGCTTTAATATCATTCCCTTGGGAGGAATGGCAGATATGCTACTAGGAATGCTATAGCTCAGAAGAACAAACCTAAATATCAATTAGACAAATAGCTAAGTTCTTACCCTAAGGAACTTAAATAACAATAGAATAACAACTACAATAAATAACAAGAGATCTTAAACTATAATTAAGCGAAGTATAGAAAAGATCAAAGCAGAGTCTTTAATACCTCTAAGAAGGAGAACAAGGAAGTATATAACAGGCAAATAGAAACGACAAATCCTCGGAATCTTAATAAAGCAAGATCCACATAAGGGAACACAGTTATAGGAAACGAAAAACAGACTAGATAATATACCGATAGAATATCAGATATATAATAAGCTATTCTAAGAGGAACTTAATACTAAGATACCTAAACACAACAAATGGGACCACGAGATTAACCTTACAAATGATAATATCCCATTCCAAAAGATCTACTTACTTAATAAAAAAGAACTCACTAAGTTATGAGAATATCTAGATGACGGGCTACAGAAAGGACATATTAGACAATCCAAATCATCAGCAGCAGCACTAATAATATTCATTCTAAAGAAAAACGGAAAACTACAACTAGTAATTAACTATAGAAGGTTAAATAAGCTTACTATTAAAGATCGGATGCCACTTCCGCTTATTATGGAACTAAAGGACCGACTATAGGGGAAATAGATCTTCACCGCTCTAGACCTCAAGGGAGCCTATAACCTAATTAGGATTAAGAAAGGAGATAAATAGAAGACGGCATTTAGAACCAAGTTCGGACTCTTTGAATACTTAGTTATGCCATTCGGTCTTACTAATGCACCTGCAACGTTCTAGCGGATGATTAACCATATACTACGAGAGTACCTCAATATCTTTATTATATGCTACCTCAATGATATCCTAATCTTCTTAGAAAACGAGGAAGAACATAAGGAACACGTCCACAAGGTTCTAAAAGCATTATAAGACGCTAAGTTACTAGTAGAACCAGAGAAGAGTTACTTCTACATTAAAGAAGTAGACTTCTTAGGATATACAATTACCCTAGGAAGAATTAAAATAGACCGAAAGAAAATCTTAGCAGTATAAGACTGGCTACTACCTACCTCAGTCAAGGAAGTATAAAGCTTCTTAGGTTTTACCAACTACTACCGAAGGTTCATTAAGAATTTCAGTAGAATTGTAAAACTACTAATAGAACTCACTAAGAAAGACTGCAAATTTATATAGCTTAAGGACGCATAAGACGCATTCGAAAAACTTCAAGATGCCATCCTAGAGGAACTAGTGCTAGTTATGTTTAACCCCAATAAAGAAATCGAACTAAAAACCAATGCTTTAGACTATGCACTAGGAGGACAAATCGGACAACGCGATAATAATGGAATACTATATCCTATTGCATTCTATTTATATAAGTTATATAGAGCAGAATTGAACTACCCTATATATAATAAGGAGTTCTTAGCTATCTTTAACTGCTTTAAAGAGTTTAGATACTATCTTATAGGAAGTAAACACTAGATCAAGATGTATATAGATTATAAGAACATCATTTACTTTACTACAATATAAGAACTTAACTGACAATAAACCAGATATATAGAATATCTATGCGAATTCGACTTTATTATTATCTACCGGAAGGGATCAGATAACAGATAAGCCGACGCTATCAGTCAAAGACCAGACTTCAATATAGGAACAATAAAGGCCAAGAAACAACTCCTAGAAACCATAAAAAAGGGAGGATATAAGCTCACACAGCAAGCACAGATGCTAGGTCTTATCATAAGATAAGGAGGAATTACAACAGACTGGAGCAGGAAATAGAAGAAATAGATCCAGGAGGAAAACACTAAATGCAACAAAAATCAAGAACCTACCCTATATCTCCATAACAATAAGACATGGGTACCGGAGGCATTACGATATAAGCTAGTATGGGAAATTCATGCATACCCCTTACACAGCCACCAAGAAGTCATAAAAACACTCAAAAGAATATAAGAATACTTCAACTAAGAGAAAAGTTAAGAAACAGTAGAACAAGTCATTAGATAATATAACTTATGCATAAAAACTAAGGCATGACAGCATAAGCCTTATAGAGAACTATAGCCATTACCAGTAGCACAATAACCATAAGACTCAATTATAATGGACTTTATAACTAAGCTACTGTTATTAGAAGAACCTTCAATTGGAATCTTCTATAACAGTATGCTAGTTATAGTAGACCGCCTAACTAAGTTTTACTACTATATCCCTTATTAGGAGATAATAGAAGCAGAACAAATAGCCTATATATTCTACAATTGAATCTTTAGGGACCACAGACTACTATTAGAGATCCTATCAGATAGAGGAACAATGTTCACTAGCAAATTCTGGCAGACACTCTCTGCGCTACTAGGAACCAACTACAGACTATCCATAGCTTTCAGACTACAGATGGACAGACAGACCGAACGGATGAACCAAGTACTAAAACAATACTTACAATACTATATCAACTATAAATAAGACAACTGGGTTAAGAAGCTACTAATTGCCCAATTTGCATACAATACAGCCTACAATAAAAGCACTAAGTTAATACCAGCATATGCCAATTTTGGATTCACACTAGATGCTTATTATAATAAATGAGACTCCAAGACAATCAACCCTGCGGCAATCCTTAAAGCAGATAAACTACGAAACCTATATAAGGTAATAAAGGGAGAACTCAAACTTATCAGATAACAGATAAAGCAATACTATAACACTAAAAAAGTTAAGGGACTAACTTTTAAAGAGAGAGACATAGTCTACCTATCTATAAAAAACATCACAATAAAACGACCCTCATATAAACTCAACTATAAGTACATCAGACCATATAAAATCAAACGACAAGTCAAGAAAGATGTATATAACCTAGAACTACCCCTAAGGGTCAGGCTCCATCCAGTTTACCACATCTCATTCCTTAAATCAGCTGCCAACACCATTCAAGTCAAGACCGACAACAAACCACAAGAAATCGACAGACTAGAGGCATATAAAGTAGAAGCAATTAGAAAAATGCAAAAAATCAACAGACAAATAATATATTTAGTAAAATGGAAAAACTACCTAGAAAACGAGAATACATAGGAACCACTAAAACATTTAATTAATGCCCAATAACTCCTAAAGAATTTCCACCAGCAGTATCAGAAGAAGGATTAAGATAGGAACCGAGACCAAGAGACTTAAAAATAGACCGCTCTGCGGCAGCAGACCAATCTTAGTACTCGCCATTCAATATAGCCAATTCTAACGCAGCCTCCTCGTCCTTCTCTGCCTTTTCTAACTTATCTATTAAATTTAGACCACGCTGAATTATATCTATTCCCTTTACCTCTACCTGATAGCGCTGGCGCCGCAAATGAGTTATTTTTAAGAACTAAGCATTTATCTCACTATAAATATAGGAAGACTCAGCTTAAAGATAGATTAACTCCTCTTCAGCAGCCTCTTTATCCTGCTCTAAATGACGCTTTTTATCGGCAAGCCGACGAGCTAATATTATATTAATAAAGAACATTAAAAACCGCAAGAAAACCACTTACCCGCCGCTAAAGATAAACCATAACTATCGCAAGAATAACCAGCCTTTGCATAAGGCTTATAACGATTAGACTTCTCCAAATTAAGAATACACTAATCGGTCAAACCCTAACTCATGCAGTTAGAACACAGTATAATTCTAACACTAAAAGAAGAGATAGTAGTCAGAAGAGCATAACGGTTTTCAGTAGATTTCTTTTTTACCTTAGCTATACAATTAGAAGACATCTTAAAAGTAAGATTATAGGTTTAAGTTAACTTACTAGGGTTAACTAATAGAGAAAAATATTATAAACTAGGCCTTAAGGATAAGACCTAGGGAGGGGAGAGATCATATTACGACCCAATGAAACTGCTTAGTTATGTTACATGTACCCTATATTTTTCAACCAATTATCGGATATCACGACAAAACACAATTAATGCCAAGAACTCGCAATCAGCACTAATCCAACACAATCAGTACTGATCCTACCAGCTTAATACTAATCTAATAATAATACTACTAACCGCATAAGGAACCCCAAGTATATATACCTCCAGATAGAACTAGATAGTAGTACTTAGCTTACTAGCTATTAATAAAACCTCTTTACCTAAGTATGCCTTACCTGCTCTACTTACTATTAAGAAATATAACACTTTGCCTTCGCTTAGTGTATAACGCCCTATGACTCTGCAAACATAAACCAGTACGGACTAGTTTACCTGTTTGGAAACCTAACCGTTATATAATAGTAATATTATTATTATTAGTAGTTACTAGTTTTAATACTAGTTTCTATTAGACCTTCCTAATTAAGTATATAGCTATTTAAGGTTTTTCTCCTTTAAGGTTAATTCTTTAGATATTCTTACCTTTTAGTATTAATTAGTATTTCTAATTAGTCTTTATTAAGTTATAGCACTCTTACTTTTAGTAACTCTTTTTTTTATAATTCTAATATATTAATAGTAATCTATTTATTTAAGTAGCTATAATATTTATAAGTCTTACTTAAGTTCTATAAAAAGTATTAAGTTATTATATCCTTCCTTAGTTAGTATTATTTTAGTTATTATTTAAGTAACCTCTATTTTAATTAGGTTAATAGTAGCTTCCTCTTTTATTTATTTATTTTTCTTTTTATCTTTTATATTACTATATATTAATATTAATAATAATATTAGTAAGTTTATTTAAGTTTATAAGCTTTAGTTAGATATTAACTAGTATATCTTTAACTTCTTCCTTAAGTCTAAAATAAACCTAGTTTATATTAGCTGCTTTATTTTAGTTTAGTTTAGTTATTAAGTAATAGTATTTAGCTAAATAAGTAGCAGTAGCGCCTATTTATTATAGGGCTCTAATTTTAGTTTCTATTTCCTGTTTTTTATTAACTAATTTAAATATATTAATAAGTTCCTATTTAAAGTATTTATACTTTTTATATACTTATTATATTATTTCTTTATATTTCTCTAGGGGGTTATTAATATAATTATAAATAATAAGTTCTATTAGCCTTTAGGCTTTCCCTTTAAGAAGGCTTATAGTATATTAAGTCCTTATTTCTTTAATATAAAACTAAATAGGATAGTATATTTAGTAGCTGCAGACTGCAGTAAGGAATCCTTAAAGTTAATTTATATTACTATTATAGAGTTCTAGCTATTAGGGCTAAAAAATCTCTCTAGGGTCTTTTCTAATAGCTGTAAGTATTATAATATATTTAATATATTCTTTATAGAGTTTCTAGCTCCTTTTAGCCTATTTTTTAAGTCCTTATATAATATCTATTAAGTTAGCTATACTAGCCTTTAAATCCTTAATCTTTCTTTTAGCTACTTAAGCGTTAAATTTAGCTATATTAAGGATCTTATTATAATACTTATTAAGGATTTAAATCTTATATTTAAGTTTCTTAATTTTATCTTTATAAGAGTTAGGGATAATAGGTGCAATTTTATCTTTATTCTTATTGCTAGTACTTATATCCTTAAGCTCTTCTTTAAAAGTAAGCTAAATACTAATAGGGGTTACCTTATAGTAAGGGTTACTTTAAGTAATAGTAAAATAGTTAGAGGTATTAGGTACTATTATATAAAATATTACTTAATATAAATATAATATAGTCTAAATAAGAGCTATTAATATATAACAGTTAGAGTTTCTAAAGGATAAACTAGTCTATATTAAGTTTATATTAGTAGATATATAAGGCATTATTAAGTAATAGTAAAGTATTATATCTCTTAATAGTAAATAGAGTAAG
>JAHKOV010000087.1:0-104883 GCA_019055205.1 Fusarium cerealis | reverse complement strand
TCGCTTGTTTGCAATCGTACTTTATAGGAACAGCCCGATGCGGGGGTCGAACCCGCAACCTTGAGATCGCGTACTCGTAAGAGTCTCACGCTCTACCGATTGAGCTAACCGGGCGTGGCTCTGATTGGTTGAGAGATGGAGTCCTTACTTACCACCAGGTAGTTGAATAGCAGTTTCTGCAACCCAGAGTTTTACACTTTGATGGTAAATACACATGATTTTTCCAGATTTATTAACTATTTATATTGAGGTAAATATATTTCAGGTTCCTATATGAGTAATGAGTTTCACGAGTTGAGATAGTGACGGTCGGGACACCTTGTGTGCTAAGTCTTGTTTTTACAAATTGCCAGTAAGCAGGCAAACACGTCCAGCATTGAACAGGAGTTGCTCGTGAGTCACAATCCATTATAGCTTACACTTTGTATAACACAAACCTAACTTCATCTAGAACTAATGGTCTTTCACTGAGTCGAAATTGAAGCACAGAGTCAATAGAACATCTCAATCAACTGACCGTGCATTACCCTGTACTCCCTCCTCTCAGCTCACGAAACACACATCACATACATACTCCCCGTTTCGGTTAATGATCGATGGGGAAATGTGACTCTTGACGCCTTAAGCCATGTTTTTTTTGGGGTGCGCCATGTTTCCGTTGTAATACCACCCAAAATCGACCTTGGTGTAGATTCTACTAGCTCCAGATTTATTGTGACTAAAGTCAAAGCGACATCCATTAAATCACAGCCTTACCTGCCTAGTGGATGGAGGCGTGATGAGATCTATTAATCTAATGGCGGTTCCGGGTAGTAGATCAGCGAGTGTCCGAGCTAAGACTTGATATCTGAGAATGCATAACTAGTCTGCATTGGCCTTAATTACAGCCTCAAACGTTTGCTCAGTAATTTGTTCACATAACTTTGATGTTAATCTAACCATGAGCAATGTTTCGTAATATGTTACTAGTGAGAGAAGAGTCTTTGTTCCATGCTATCCAACTTCCGTCGTCTTGAACTCTTTGATAGTGAAAGAGCAACGTGATACCACAGTGTTCACTGACCTTTTGGTTCACGAGGGCATTGATAAACTAAGAGAAATGTCAGATTCCATTATTAATTCCAACATAACTGCTAAACAGCCACCCTCAACAGTTTCTGGGTTGAGAACCAAGTACAGGCCAATGATATAGTTATGACGACACAACACCAAGATGAAAGCAGAATAATCCCTGTTCACTGCATAAAGTTTATAATTGATCGAATCTCACAATGTAGATCAGATCTTGTGCCTTGCATAAACCTTCCCAGGCACATGGAGCCTCAGCTCCAAAGGGGAAAGCGATGATGTCCCACTTTACTGATTCCTGATACGCTGCATCGGTTCTACCTACACTTGATGCTAATATTGTTGACAAGGTGGCCGCCTCTAGAATCACATATCCGAGACATAACAATGTCAACTGTATCGACCGTTACCTTGTCGAAGAAGCGTTTGGCATGATGAATCAAACTAACAACAAGGAAGGGTAGCAGCTACAAGACAAGTCCTCATGCTGATCCGGCCCATTCGGAATTTAAGCGGCCATCGCCAAGAAGAGGCGCACTAGTTGAAATGCAGATAAGGGCTGCAGCTGACCATGAAGCTTTAGATTCACACCGGTCTGGACGTTTCTTTGCAATTATACATGAAACTCAAGGGAAGGACTCCTGCTACAAAGGATAACATCTACGGACTTGTCACAGCAGCGAATAAACAATTCCCCTTCCGAATTCACCTTGACAAGATTCATAATATCACCATCTCATCCCTCTTTACAACTTGTTACACAAGTCAAGCCCCCTTCTTCTTTTGGGATAGTCAATGCAAGGGTCATGCGGACTTTCCGCGTAAGAGGCTCAGACTCCCCCCTCGGATCCAAACCGGATTTAGACACAGTGTTATAAGATGGAGGAAAAGCTCCCGCGACTTGGCTGCAAACGGTTTACTTTGCACAGCCCAAGACATGTCCAAAACCTCTGTTGGCGCGTTTCTGTCCTGTGTAACCAGGTTATCAAGGTGCGAGAATTGAGATGTGACAGATTGTGGAATGTGTCGATTTTCATAGCTTCGACCAGAGGCGGCCGCCTGGCGCTTCAGCCCTGTAATTAACTTAGGTTGTTGAAGAGACTGTTAAGCTACCGAGTTAAGAGCAGGGATAAGCTTCTGTCAGAATTATTAGTTCTGTCGACTAAGGGACCGGCTCCCGTAGCTAGTGGAACGTCGAAAGGGAGATGGCATCTGGGAAATAATGTCAATCTGAGACACGACGATATCCACGCTGTCACTTTGTCTTGGACTGTTGTTTTCGACTGGACGATCTTGCCTGCTATTCTTAACGTGGTCGGGCTGTTATTGATTTCCGTGCTCGTGACACCAGTGCTGAGTTTCAGTGACATTTCTGTGCTCTCTTCCCTGTCAAACTCGAGAGTCTGGACTCTAGTGGGGAAATCTGCGAGGAGCAACTGATATACTGTTATTCATAATTCTCATACCTTGACATGAGATACCTTTGAACCACTTGCATAGCTTTCTCAAAGTACTGAGTGGCATTGTGCTGTGGTATCTTACATAACAGGTATTATGCACAGTATACCTAGTGACTAATGTGCGTACCTGGTCCAATGATCACTCTCCTACTTCCTTCTTGTGTCACAACCTAAGATGTACAATCCATCTCATCAACATTCCAAGGACCAAAAGCCCGGTTCCGTAGCACACATTGAATTGAGACTGGCCTATCGTTTTTCACGAAACATGTTTTTGGCTTTCTTTGTTTCTCTCATGCAGGAACGCGTGTGCCAGTATGCGAGAGAACGGAATCTAAACCGCTGTCACTGAAGGTGATTGGCATGAAGGCTTCCCCTTGGCAACCCAGATCCAGTAACAATACCTTTGTAAGCCATGAGATTTCTGTATCACGATTCCATCCTCACATCAGTACGGTACTTTGTGATACAACCTAGAACCCGAATGCGGATGGAAAAAATGAGATCATCAATCTTATAACCCTCCGTGACTCTTTCCAGCGACTCTTCGCGGGAGACACGTGAAATGTCTCTTCGTTTCTTCTACTATCACACATTATTCTATTCTTCCATGCACATTGTGCATAAGCCGTTGTGACAATGCGGCCTTTGTTCGAAGTGTTACGCCATCTTTTCATCGCCAGCCTGGCGGGTACATGTCACGGCCAATTTGGCGTTCAAAATGATAGGTCGGTTCTCGGTATTAACAATGAATATTCAGGCGTTTGCTACACCTATGTCTCAGTGTATCCTGTTCTTGCAGACGATGAGTACATCACCATTACAAAGCCCTACAGAGGGTCTGTCACTGCCCTGTACACTGTACCTCCACAGGGCGATGAGCCAGGTATTGTTATCGTTGAACAGCCAGGTGGCTCTTTGGCGCCCGAAAATGTGGTGATTCCTGCGACAGATGATCGCTCTTATGTGATTGTTATTCGACCATACAAAGGAGCAAAGTCTATATCTGCACCTATCACACAGGTTGTTCCACCACGAGATGGTCGCCCGGGTCAAATTATTATCGAGACTCCAAAGACTGATGCTGCAGCCCTTACACCAGGAGTCTTATTTCCGGTAGCACTGGAGCCTCAATATGCGACTGACTATGTGACGGTTTTACAGCCTGTCGCTGGCACACTGACATCACTACAGCTCATTACCATTACACCAACTGGTACCAATAGGGGTTCAGTCATTGTCAATATTCCCGCCTCGTCGTTCAACGGAGGAAACTCTCAAGGTATCACCCTTCAACCTGATGCTGAAGGCGGCTACGTCACAGTACTACAGCCAGCAGGTGTCTCATTTACTGGGACCACTCCAATCCGCATTACAGTACCAGCCAGCGGCGACAGACCTGGTACTATCATCATCCAAACACCCATCCCAGGGCTTCTGAGGCCAGCAAGTCTCGAGACTTTGGGTTCCAACTCACTAAGCGCATTGGGCCTTCTCGCTGGTCAAACGATTACTCTCCAACCGACAGATGCGACTGGATACGTAACCATCATCGAGCCAGCCGAAGGCAGCGTTACACCGACAGCGCCCATTCGAACAACGATTCCACCGACTGGCACCAAGCCTGGCACTGTTCTCATTCAGACCCCTCCTGGAGGCAATAATGGACAACCTGGTGGCGGAGCAATCACTGACGCTGCTGGTGCAGCTATTCCACCAACGCGCACTCGACCAGATGGAGCCATTTCCTACATGACAGTTACTCGAGGTGTGTCCAACAACTTTGGCGACTCCGGTAGTGGTTCTGGTAATGGTTCGGCTGATGGGAATGGCGATGACGAGGGTGAAGATGGATCTGGGTCTGGAGGAGTTCAAGGCCGCCCAGGACAAGGCCAGGGCAACAACGAAGGTCCACGAGAGACACTCACCATCCCTCCCGAAGGTGGAAGACCTGGTACCGTTCTTGTATTGACGCCTGATGGTCAGAGTGATTCGCAGACTGATGATGACTCTGACGACTCTCTTGGCGGTACTCAGCCTACCGGGGGATCCGACACAGGGGGCCAAATTGGCTCTAGTGATGGTGACAGTCAAAGTGGAAGTGGCTCATCTGGCTCATCTGGCTCATCTGGCTCCTCTGGTTCTGGTTCATCGGGTTCATCAGGCTCAGGTTCATCAGGCTCAGGTTCATCTGGCTCTGGCTCTGGCTCTGGCTCTGGCTCTGGCTCTGGCTCTGGCTCTGGCTCTGGCTCTGGCTCTGGCTCTGGCTCTGGCTCTGGCTCTGGCTCTGGCTCATCGGGCTCAGGTTCAGGATCAGGTTCGTCAGGATCAGGATCAGGATCAGGATTAGGATCAGGATCAGGATCAGGATCAGGATCAGGATCAGGGTCTGGATCTAACGGATCGGGCCAAGGAGGTAGCTCTGGTAACGGAGGCTCAAACGGCAACGATGACGATGAAACTGGAAGCGGCGGCGTGCAAGGCAACGGATCTGGATCGCAAGGTGATGCCGACGGTGATTCGTCTGGAAATGGCGCATCTTCAGGCTCAGGCAGTGCGAATACCAATGGAAAAGGCAGCCAACCAGGAGCCAATTCAGACGGTAGCTCCGACGGTACCTCTGGTAGTGGCGACTCAGGCGGCTCAAAAGGCGATAATGGAGGAGGCGCTGGAGATGGCAAGGGTAGAAGCAGCACAAAGTCTGCTGGAACGTCTAAAAACACCAAAGGCGCCTCCAACGACGACTCTGACGATGATGATGGCGACTCGCTCAATGAAGGTACCCTGGGTGGAGGTGGTCGTCCAGGGGGTGATGGTAATGCGAATGATAAGTCAAGCCGCTCATCAGGTCGCAAGTCAAGCACTTCAAAACGTTCAACCTCAACTAAATCACCAGTCGTGGTAACCAAACCCACAACATACACTACCACCTCCGGCAAGACTGTCAAGACCATCACATCGAACATCGTCAAGACACTCAGCGATAGCAAGTCATCCACCCGTCAATCTCCAACCACCAAACGAACCACCAGTCTTAAGGGTAATCTAGAGGGCTTGGGCAGCGGTAGCGCTGCGGGTAGTACAACCTTCACAAGACCTGCCAACAGTCGGTCTACAAGCTCTAAACAGGCCTCCACCAGCAAGGACAATGGGAACACAGGTCAAGATCCCGCCGCCTCTACGGTTCTGACAAATGCTCCACCAGAGGTATCTCCAGGTCCAAGTCCTGAGAGTACAAAGACTTCGTCGTCCAAGTCAACTTTTTCAGGTTCAATAGACACGGCTGTTCGACCTGGTGGTAGTGGTATAAGTACAACAAGTCGAAAATCGACCGCGAGTTCCTCTCAGACCGCAAAAGGTTCGAGTAAGACTTCATCTAATGTCAACGGGGGTCCGGATAAGACCGATGCTTCTACATCAAAGACCGGATCCTCCACATCTACTGTTAGAAGCAAATCAACATCGTCATCCACAAAATCTGGCCAGGGATCGAGCGGCTCAGTCGTTGCTTCATCGCGAGCATCAAGTTCTACATCTTCAACTGCGTCTCTCAAGGGCAATCCGGAAGACCTTGGGACCAGAACTGACGATACTGAGGAAAGCACAACTCAACGCAACACAGGAAGTAGCTCAGTCATTACATCTTCAACATCGCACTCTTCTACCACGAAGTCTAGCGGTACGACGTCACCAATTGTTAACACCAGACCTGGTGGAGACACAGCAGGCCAAGGATCGTCCACCTCCTCGAGGCCTTCTTCTTCTCAGACAACAACGAAGACTTCCACTACTACATCGAAGGAGGTGATCAATATTGACACATTGATTGGTTCCCAAAGTGTGGCAGAATCTGATCGCGTACCACAAGGTGATGAAGAGACGTCTACAGCTCGTAGGACAACAAGCTCCTCAACTAGTAGCTCAAGAGATGAAGACCAAGAGTCAGCGACGTCGACTAGGGAGTCCAGCCCTGATGCTGAGACTACTTCAACATCTGATGGATCGACTGCTACGGTTCGTGATGGAGAAGGAAACAATGATTCGTCTTCCACTGAAGCAGGTCTCACAGGAGAGCCTGCGGGAGGTCCAGGAAGGACAACTATTGTCGACGAGGAGGATCCAGAGCCTTCAACAATTGTTTCCAATGGTGCGCCAATCGTTGTTGAACCATCCAGCTCTGCTACATCCAACGACGAGGATCCAGAGCCTTCAACAATTGTTTCTAATGGTCAGACAATCGTTATTGAACCATCCAGCTCTGCTACATCCAACGACGAGGATCCGGAGCCTTCAACAGTTGTTTCTAATGGTGCGCCAATCGTTGTTGAGCCGTCCGGCTCTGCTACATCTAACGACGCAGACAGCGAGGAATCTTCCAGTGGCTCCGAAGATGGAGCTTCCGAGACTGGTGAAGATGGGGATGAAGAAAGCAGTGCGACTGATACATCTACAGCCCAAGACCCTGATGCGGAAGAGACTAGCTCTGAGACACAGTCGGACGGTGCTCAGGAGACTGAAGACCCTGGTTCAGATGATGAGGGCACGAGTTTGATCACCCCTCAAATGCCAGTTCCCACCAGCCCATTACCTAGCACCGTCTCAGGAGACCAATCCCTTTCCGATAATGAGGATCCTGATGCTGAGACTGGAGACATTATTACTGATGAACCTACTGGTAGCGCAACGGCTGGCCCCGATACTTCGGATGCTGCTTCAAATGGCGAAACATCGGCGACAGATGACAGCGATGCAGAAGAAACAAGTGCTACAGAGGGAAGCGAGCCTGCAGAAACCAGTGCTACTAATGGCGATGGAGATGATGACGATGGAGACACCATCTCGGCTGCCACTACTGTGACAAGCTTTAGAGGAGGGTCAGCTTCTGTCACCGTCACTAGTTATATCCCTCCCACAGTCTCTGGAGAGGCTGGAACACTCATCATTATCACGCCAACCGAAGGGTCTGGAGCCAGTACCACTGGAGGCGAAGATGCGGCAGAGACTGGCGACCCAAGTGATCCCGATACTGATTCCATCTCAGCAACTACAACTACTACTGTGTATCAAGGTGGCCCTGGCTCGATAAGAAGTACCAGCTATATCCCTCCTACTGCTTCGGATGAACCTGGTACTCTGATCATCGTAACCCCGACGGAGGGATCTGAAGCCATTACCACTGGCGATGAAGATGCGGAGGAGACTGGCGATCCAAATACGGATCTGATCTCAGCAACTACAACTACTACTGTGTTCCAAGGTGGCCCGGCCTCAGTAACAATTACCAGTTATATCCCTCCTACCGCTTCCGATGAACCTGGCACCCTGATCATCGTAACACCAACCGAGGGATCTGAGGCTAGTACCACTGGTGATGAGGATGCGGAGGAGACTGGCGATTCAATTACCAATCTGATCTCAGCGACTAGAACTACTACTGTGTTCCAAGATGGTCCTGGCTCAGTAAGAAGTACCACTTATATCCCTCCCACTGCTTCGGATGAGCCTGGTACTCTAATCATTGTCACCCCAACTGAGGGGTCTGCAAGTACCACTGGCGATGGAGATGCGGAGGAGACTGGCGATCTAAATACAGATCTCATATCTGCGACAACAACTACTACTGTGTACCAAGGTGGTCCTGGGTCGGTACGAAACACCACTTACATCCCTCCTACTGCGTCAGATGAACCCGGCACTTTGATCATCGTCACACCAACCGATGGTTCTGAAGCTAGTGCTACTGATAATGAAGATGCAGAAGAGACTGGAGACGCTTCTCAGACTGACTCTATCACCGATATAGATGTCATTGAGGCAACTACTACCTTCACCAGCTTCAGAGGCGGCTCAGACTCAACCACCCGAACTACATACATCCCCCCTACTGCGTCAGGTGAAGCCGGCACACTCATCATTGTAACACCCACATCTAATCCCGACGACGTGTCTGCTGGAATTACAGGTACAGAGGCAGGCAGCCCAACTGCTGTTATCACCTCTGGAGGCAATGTTACAATTTACAGCGGTGGCCCTGCTTTGTCGACGACGACTCGGTATATTCCTGCTACTGTATCAGGGGAGCAGGGAACCGTGATTATTGAGACCCCAACATCTGGACCTCAGGCTACGGGCATCGGAAATGTTACTATTGTTACTGGCGGTCCTGCGACTATCACGCAGACTATTTATATTCCTGCTACCGTCACCGATGAGCCTGGTACTATCGTCATTGAGACTCCCACACCTGGTGTTGATGAAGACATTATGATCAACAGCACGATATACAGTGGAGTCTCAGCTACCGGTACCCGAACGGTCTATGTATCCCCGACAGCATCTGGCGAACCTTGGATTATCATTATCGAGACTCCCGTTGTCAAAACACCTGAAAATGTCACTGTCTACACCGGCATTTCGGCTACCGCTGCCACGACTCGATTCGTACCAGGTACAGACTCAGATGACATTGGCACGATCATCATTGAGACTCCTCTCGACAGCCCAACGTATGTGACTGTTTATACTGGCGGGCCAGGTACTGCTACTACGACTATATACTTGACACCAAGTGCTTCTGGAGACTCAACTACAATGGTTATCCAGACGCCTACGCAGGGAGATGGGGACGCAGAGCCCAGCAACACTGGTGCAATCTCTGTTCTTGGCAATGTTACAGTGACGAGCGGTGGATCTGGTTCAGCTACAAGCACTATCTACGTTGCACCAACAGCATCAGGACAGAGCGGAACCATCATTGTTGAGTATCCAACAGGCGATACTGGCGATGACGATGCAGTCACAATTTCTCCTACAGGTTCCGGCGGCAACGCTACTGTCACGCGTGGAGGCCCGGCTAGTGTCACCACAACTATATACATACCACCCACAGCGTCCGGCGAAGGCGGAATTATCATCGTTGAGACACCTACGGAGGACGACGCAACAACAGGTGTACCTGAGACTGGAGCGATCACAGATGAGCCTGGTGCAACTGGTCAGCCTGGAAACACCACCATCTTTAGTGAAGCTTCAGGAACAGCTACGGAGACCTTGTACTACCCTCCAGACGATCCAAGTGAGCCAGGTACTGTCGTTGTTGTAACTCCCAGCAGACCAACTGCCACTACAATCTACAGCGGTGGTCCAGTAACTTCTCCTCGGACTTTGTACATTTCTGCAACAGTTTCTGGAGAGCTGGATACAGTGCTCATCGAGACACCAACCACTGGCGCTGAGGCGGAGACATCGGAAGCAGAAAGTGGTCAGAGAACTACTACGATCTTTGGTGGTGGCTCAGGATTAGCGACAAGAACAATAGTTATATCCGCCACAGTATCAGGCGAGCCAGATACTGTTCTCATTGAGACCCCAACTGGCGCGGAGGTTGAAGCTACAACTATTACCAGAGGTGGCTCAGTTTCCGTCGCAACGACAGTCACTGTACCTGGTGTATCGGGAGGGCCAGACACTGTTTACGTGGAGACCCCAACTGTATCAGACGAGGATGCAGCTTCTGAGACTGATGACGATCAAGTTGAAGCCACAACTATCACTAGGGGTGGCCCAGCATCTGTCGCAACGACTATTACTGTTCCTGGTGTATCGGGAGGACCAGATATCGTTTATGTGGAAACTCCAACCACCTCACTTAATGATGAAGCTTCAGAGACCGCTGATGGTGAAGTTCAAGCCACAACAATCACCAGGGGTGGGCCAGTGTCGGCTGAGACCACTTACACTATCATAGGCGCACCAGGAGAACCAGATACAGTATATGTGGAAACCCCAACTACCGCAGCCGACGGCGCAGCTTCAGAGACTGGCGATGACTTGGAGCCTACTACGATTACTAGAGGTGGTCCTGTATCAAAAGCAACAACGATTACTATCTCTGGTGTGTCAGGGGAGCCCGGCACAGTGCTCGTTGAGACACCAACTGCCACAGACGGAGAGAATGAGGCGACTACAATCACAACAGGTGGACCAGTCTCAGTGGCAACAACAATTACTATCCCAGGTTTATCAGGCCAGCCTGATACAGTTCTCGTCGAGACACCAACTACTTCAGCCGGTCAAGTCGAGGCCACTACAATTACTCGTGGTGGTACAGTCTCAGCCGCTACGACAATTACCATCCCTGGTGAACCTGGTGAGCCAGACACTGTTGTTATTGAGACGCCTGCGGAGTCCTCTAGAAGTTCTGTCGAGTACACAACTGTCACGAGGGGCGGTCCTGTGACTGCTGCTACTACGGTTACGGTTCAGGGCATATCTGGCGGACCCGATACTGTATTCATTGAGACGCCTACAGAGTCCCCCAGTGACACTGAACCTGAGTATACTACAATTACCAGAGGTAACACCGTCTCAGCTGCCACGACCATCACTATCCCCGGTGTTTCGGGCCAACCAGGCACCATCGTTGTTGAGACAGCTGCAGAAACTACTAGGGATGGTGAGGTTGAGTACACCACTATCACTAGAGGCGGCTCCGTGACCACTGCCACAACTGTTACAATTCCAGGAGTGTCTGGTGGACCGGATACTGTCTTCATCGAGACACCAACTGAACCAGCTGCGGGCAGCGGTGAACTCGAACCCTCAACCATCATTACCGGCGGGCCTGTAACTGCTGCGACAACCCTCACACTCACCGGTCAATCTGGTGAGCCAGGCACAGTTGTCGTAGAGACACCCATTGATGGCTCAGAAGATGAGGAGACCGCCACCGACACAGCTACAGGAGTCGTTGTCTCTCCACAGGGTCGACCCAACACAACAGTATACTTCGGCGGTCCTGTGACAGCACCGCAGACAAGATATGTGTCAGCTACAGTATCTGGTGAATTGGATACAGTATTCGTAGAGACGCCGACTGCTGGCTCCAATGAAGATGAGGTGGAGTACACCACTATATTCAGTGGTGGATCTGGAACGACTGTACGAACTACGACTCTTCAACCTGATGATCCAGATGAACTCGGCACAGTTATCGTCGTGACTCCCATAGGCTCTGGGGAAACTACTACAAACAATGCCGACGAAATCGAGTACACTACCATATTTAGTGGAGGCGCTGGAAGTACTACGCGTACTACTACGCTTCAGCCCGAGTCTCCTGACGAACTGGGTACCGTCATTGTCATCACACCTACAGGCGCCGAGGAAACTGGAGATGAGATCACCTCCACTACAACAGCCGACACTGAAGAAGTCGAGTACACAACCATATTTAGTGGCGGATCTGAAACCACGATTCGTACTACTACACTTCAGCCCGACTCTCCTGACGAACTGGGTACCGTCATCGTCATCACTCCTACAGGCTCTGCAGACACTACCACAGATGACACTGAAGAAATTGATTACACCACTATCTTTAGCGGTGGATCGGGAACTGCCATTAGAACTACGACACTTCAGCCTGACGACCCTGATGAGCTAGGAACCGTCATCGTTGTGACCCCTACAGGTGCTGGAGAAACGGCTACAGATGATGCCGAAGAAGTTGAGTACACAACCATCTTCAGTGGCGGATCCGGAACAGCTACGCGCACTATAACGCTACAGCCTGACACTCCTGGTGAACTGGGAACAGTCATTGTTGAGACTCCCACTGGGGCCGAGGTGACTGCCACAGATGATGCTGACGACATCGAATACACTACCATCTTCAGCGGTGGTCCGGTAACTGCTGCTACCACAAGAACATTGCAGCCTGATACACCCGGCGAGCTTGGAACTGTTGTCGTCGAAACTCCTACCGCTTCAGGTGATGCCGACGACGTTGAGTATACTACTATTTTCGCTGGTGGTCCTGGTACTGCAATTCGTACTACTACTCTTGAGCCAGACGCAACAGGAGATATTGTTACCGTTATCGTTGAGACGCCTATAGGTTCTGGCGACGACGTAGAGTACACAACCATCTTCAATGGTGGTCCGGTAACTGCTGCTACCACAAGGACATTGCAGCCCGACACGCCAGGAGATCTTGGCACTGTCATAATCGAGACACCTACTGCCACTCTTGACGAAATAGAGTATACTACTATCTTCAGTGGAGGATCAGCCACTGCTCGTCGCACAACCACCTTGTCCCCTGACTCCCCCGGAGACCTCGGTACTGTCATTATTGAAACACCTACTGGTTCTGGCGACGAAGAAGAAGAGACAACAACAGCTGCCAGCCCTGCTGACGATGTTGAGTATACCACTATTTTCAGCGGCGGATCTGTTACAGCTCGCCGCACAACCACATTGCAGCCTGGCTCTCCAGGGGATCTTGGTACAGTCGTTATTGAGACTCCCACCTCAGCCGATGAAGAAGCTCAGTACACAACTATTTTTGTCGGTGGTCCTGCGAATTTTCCTCGAACTACTACCGTCACCCCTGAATCATCGGGAGCGCTCGGTACTGTAATCGTTGAGACACCGACGGGAGACAATGCTATTGAGTATACCACAATTCTCAGTGGAGGTCCCGTAACAGCGCCTCGAACGACAACAATTGCCCCCGGCTCACCGGGTGATCTTGGTACAGTGATTATTGAGACACCTACAGGAGGCAACGAAGAAGAAGAGATCGAGTACACCACAATCTTCAGTGGGGGGTCTGGAACAGCCTCTCGAACTACAACACTCGCTCCTGGGTCGCCGGGAGGCCTTGGTACAGTCATTATTGAAACACCTACCAATGGTGAGAGCACCGCTGAGATCGAGTACACTACTGTCTTCAGCGGCGGATCTGTAACTGCATCTCGCACAACAACCCTAGCTCCTGGCTCTCCAGGAGACCTCGGTACCGTTATTATCGAGACTCCAATTATTCGAGAGGGTACAGCTGCTGCTGATGAGATTAGCTATACCACCATCTTTAGCGGAGGACCTGTAACAGCCTCGCGGACAACTACACTCGCTCCAGGAGCCCCTGGAGGCCTCGGCACTGTTATCATTGAGACGCCAACTGCTGCTACTACCAGTGAGGTCAGCTATACCACCATCTTTAGCGGAGGGCCTGTGACAGCCTCCCGAACCACCACTCTGGCACCAGGTGCTCCTGGAGACCTAGGTACTGTTATCATTGAGACGCCGACGACTGCAGCTGCTGGTGAGATTACATATACAACCATCTTCAGTGGCGGATCTGTCACAGCATCCCGGACAACCACTCTAGCTCCCGGGTCACCGGGAGACCTTGGCACAGTCATCATCGAGACACCAACAACTACAGCTGCTGGCGAGATTACTTATACAACCATCTTCAGCGGGGGTTCCGTAACGGCGTCTCGAACAACTACCCTAGCTCCTGGATCGCCAGGGGACCTTGGCACAGTTATCATTGAAACGCCAACTGCTGCGACTACTACTGTCAGCTATACGACCATCTTCAGCGGCGGATCCGTAACAGCGTCTCGGACAACAACTTTAGCTCCTGGCTCGCCGGGAGATCTTGGCACAGTCATCATTGAGACGCCAACGACTGCTGCTGAGATTAGGTATACTACCATCTTCAGTGGTGGATCTGTCACTGCTTCCAGGACTACTACACTAGCACCCGGAGCACCAGGCGATCTCGGCACCGTTATCATAGAAACCCCTACATCAGCCGTGGGTAGAAATACGACTATCTATAGCGGCGGATCTGGCTCAGTTGCAACAACTATATACTATCCGCCTGCGACAAATGATCCTGATCAAGTCGGCACGATTCTGATTGAGACGCCTACACCTACACCTTCTCCCACGCCACCGCCAGTCATTCAGAACGTCACACGAACCATTGGAGGCCCTGCTGGCATTACGACCACGATATATTATTCCCCCGCCGCGCCGAATGAACCTGGAACTATCCTTATTCAGACCCCTACCACCACTCTTGTAGTACAAAACGTCACTCGCACAACAGGAGGTTCAGTAGCAACAACAATCTACCTCACCCCAGGCGCAGCAGGTGATCCAGGAACAGTCATCATCCAAACCCAAACTACTCCAGCGGTAATTGTTCCTACAACAACGACCACAATCTTCAGAGCAGCTTCTAGCACGGCTACTGCTGGAACAACATTCTACATAGCACCTGCAGCATCTGGAGACCCAGGTACAGTCATCATCGAGACTCTTGTTTCGTCTACTACATCTAGTAGTTCGACAAGTACCAGCGTAGCAGCTACCGGAATGCCGACGTTTGACTGCAACGGATATGGATACATTGTCTCGAGTTTGCTGGCTCCAAGTCTGACGAGAGTAAACCTAGTCACGGGCGAGCGACTACAAATTGCTTCCGGCGTGGGTCCAGGTTTGTCCGTCCAGGCCGTTGGTTTCAACCCTACAGACAACTACATCTACGGCTTTGCCTCAAGGGGTCTTGTCCTCAGTGTCTTGTGTCTCGTGATACCGTGTCAGCAGGTACAGCTGATCAGGATCGCCAGCAACGGTAACTACGAGCTACTGCCACTCTACATCAAGTCAACGACCATCAGCATGGGTGATTTCGATAACACCGGCAAATTGTGGGTGTCTGAAGGCGGAGTAAGGTGGTGGGCGATCGATCTCCAAAAGGGATCTACCAACTTTGCGACAATCTCTAGTCAAGGCACGTCCTCTGGTACAGCTCTCCTTACCGCCGTGGGCGACTGGAGCTATCTTCCCGGTATGGGTAACAACCTGTACTCTGTTCAGGCATCCGTCATTGGCAACGGTCTCGTACGAACAAACGTTGTGCGCTGGTCAATGGCCACACAAACATGGACCACCTACAGAACCTACCCCAGCTTGCTCCTGACAGCCCTCAACTTACTCTGGGGCGCTACTATAGCAGCGCCGAATAATGTGCTATTTGCACAAGAAAACCTTCTTGGACAAACGTGGAGGTTCGATCTGAGTTCCACGACTTCAGCTAATCCCGAGCCTATTCCTGGCGGCGCAATATTGAAATTGAACGGTGATGGTGCCAAGTGTGCAAGCGGAGTTGTTTAGGCAATGGGTTTTGAGAGCGGCAAGATTGTTCACAAGCCGTGAGAATGGACGCATACACTGCTATGTTTTCCTTGAGTATGGACGCATGCACTGTCATATTTTTCTTTGTCTTAGTCAAGCCATCTATGTATTCTCTATGTACTCATTAGTTTATCAACAATTATTTTCTTTGTGAAACTCAAGTCGCCTTTGCAGGTGTAGACGCCAACGTAGCAGTGCTAGAGCAAACACAGCCACCAGGCCACACACTCGTCACAGGAGGTGCATTGCAAGTCGCTTCAGCAGTCCAAGAAGCAAACGTAGAAGTAGGCTCCTCGACCACGACGTCAGCCCTGACAAGAACGGGAATAATCTGACCAGTCGCAAGACGGAAAGGACGATGGTTCAAAGCCTGGAGAAGCTTGGTAATCTCGCCAGAGTGACTGCTGATGCTGATCCATGCAGCATTGTCGCTGGTGAAAATGTCATCCAGAGCTTCCTTGCTTCGCTCCAATTGGTGCTCGTCCGTCTCGCCCTTGACGCCCGTCCAGAATGGGTCGTGCTCGGCGAATCCCTTCTCAAACTTGATCTTGGGGGTGAGAGAGCTGATGTACTTTTTGCTACCGCGATGATCACACGTGCGGATGCTAATGCCCTCGCGTAGAAGTTCTTTGACCATGGGGACAAAAGGCTTGTCCTTGGGAAACTTGATACCGGTAAAGGTTTCATGGGCGGTCTGCACGCAGCGCGCGAGAGGGGAAGCATAGTAACTGTCGAAAAACGGCATGCCCTCGTCTTCGAAGCGTGACTTGAAGTAAGCATTCGCTTTGTGAGACTCAGCAACGCCAGCGGGAGTGAGGAGGGCATCTTCCCAGACCGATGTACCGTTGCCAGGGAGAGGACCCCAGTAACACTGTATTTTACTGTCATTAATACAATGACCCGCCAGAAGTTTAGAGTGACGGTAACTTACGTTCCAGGCTGCCTTTCCGTAGTAAGCCTCAGCAGCGTTATGATAGCCCTCACCGTGTCGACCCATGACAAGAACCTTGTATCGGGTTCTGTCGCGGCTAGCATTACGGTTGAGATGCTTGACGTACTGCTCGAAGCGCTCCCATTGCGTCTTGTAGCCTTTGCGTGGGTTCTTGGGGTCTGTGGGGTATGTACGGTTCAAGAGACCAAAGTTCCAATCAGCCTGTGTTGTCGGTTAGTATGGATTGAGTATCGGAAAGAAAGCCGTACATAGTCAAAAGTGGTGGGATCGGTAGCAAGGTCATCTTGCTTGAAGAAACCTTCAACAGAAGTATACTTGATCTCTTTACCCTTTGCGAAATGCCAATCTGCGAGAACAGATGGAGCGAGGGTGAGTACGGCAGAGACAGTGGTGAACTTCATGATGAATGGTTGACGACAAAGAGTTCAATTGCCTCGGTTTGAATTGAGGAGAAGCATCTTATATACCTCAAAGACCTTGTCGTCGTTTAAGCTGCAGAGTATGATCGCGCGGTTTACCCCAATGGCTTGGCTTGGCTTGACTACTGCAGTGGTGAACTTGACCTGTCCGGGGCATCTTGGCCCGAAGTAGTTCACGAACACGGTAAAGATCGGAGCCAATGGATCGGAAACGTGGAGGGCAGGGACCGAAGGTAGTGTGGAGAAATAAAGACCAGATGCAGGGACTGGGGGTTTATGGGTGATATATTTTGAGGGTTCGGTGAGTATAACAAGGTAGATGGAATTATATCGCGTGGAATAGCAGTGGAAGAAAGATAACAAAATGACACGATAAGAAAAAGATGAGCACGTGTGTTGAGGATAGACTCTTGTTTGGACAGATGACAACCAGGTAGCAGGATAGTTTCGTTTAGTGCTACTGCTACCCACAGGTTACCCTTTGATGGACTACAAATAAACTCATCTGATTAACAGACTGTACCTGCATCCATCAAAGAGCCTCATGCAACTCATGACGCAAGTTTGTGCCAATTGAGACACCCTTTATTAAGGTAAATCAGGAGTTAAACTTTACAGTGGAGATGGAACATTCTACCGAGTCGTCACAGCTGTCGCATGCTGATCTTAGTTTACAATCACCATCAAGCGAGTGTTTAAAGTATTGGATCATCTCTCTTTATTCACAGTCTTTTTATTTTACCCCTTTGTCACAGACTCTCATGTTTTTTGTTGAATCCTCAAAGCATGGATCATAAATGAGATTGATTTACCCGCTGTGGGGGGTTATCATGTTTGCATGTGACAATGACCTTTTTGTGCAACTTTATTCCCATTTCCCTATAACAATCCTACTGTGTCTATAAATATGGAAATTAATGCACAAATAATACGGATTTTAATACGCAAATCCAAGCAAATCCAAGGCTAAACATGCCGAGCTGCCGAACTCATTAAAATCACAGAAGGTCAAAGCCTAAACGGGCCAATCAGACCTCACTAAAACAGTTAATCTGGCTAAAACTCGTTAACTTCTGCCCCAACAGCTTCAGTTGAGTTACGTATCACCCTCAGCTGTCAAAGACCCCTATGTCATGTCACTGATAATCTTGGAAAATACATCATTACTTTTCTTTATTTGACGTTCTTACTCTAGACTTTTGTTAAACACTATAGACTACATCTTTTAACTATTCCTTCATTTCTTCGCCACCATCACCACTATGGCTTCTATTGACCCCACTAACCCCTCCGTCCCTATCGACCAAGACGCCCTCAATCTCGAGGGTGAACCAGCTCCTGAGCTTCTAGAAGGCCGAATCTGGGTCGATGGCTGCTTTGACTTTTTCCATCACGGTATTTACTCTCTCATACCTCTGTACAAACATCACCAAACACCCACTGACTCTCCCAGGCCACGCTGGTGCCATCGTCCAAGCTCGCCAATTAGGAAATGAGCTCTACGCTGGTGTTCACTCCGACGAGGCCATCCTCGCCAACAAGGGCCCTACTGTCATGACTCTAGCAGAACGGTAATCGCCTACTCTCAGCGACACTTTTTATACCATTCACTAACCGTTTCACCTACAGAGTCGCTGCTACTGACGCCTGTCGCTGGGTCACCCGCTCCGTCGCCAACGCGCCCTACGTCACCTACCTCCCATACATCACCCACTACGGCTGCAAATACGTCGTTCACGGCGACGACATCACCTCCGATAGCGATGGCAACGACTGCTACCGATTCGTCAAGGAGGCCGGTCGTTTCAAGGTTGTCAAGCGCTCCCCTGGTATTTCGACTACCGACCTCGTAGGCCGCATGCTGCTCTGCACAAAGACGCACTTCATCAAGTCCCTCGAGAAGAAGCTCGCCGGTGTTGAAGGCAACGGCACCCCCGAAGAGCGCATCGCAGAAGGACAAGAAATGATGGAGCGCATGAGGCTGTACGCTACTGATGCCTCAGGAAAAGCACCCGGCGCCGAGGTGTTCTTCTGGACTGCGTCTCAGGAAGCCAAGTCAGAGGACGCCGACGAGGAAAGGGGCAGCTTCCGCCAGCTCATCGAAGGACCTGGTCCCAAGCCTGGACAACGCGTGGTGTACGTCGACGGAGGTTATGATCTCTTCTCCAGCGGTCACATCGAGTTTCTGCGCCAGGTTCTTCTGGCCGAGGAGGAGCTTGCGCGCAAGGAAGGTTGGTTCTCTGAGCAGGCTGTCAACGAGCGAAAGGGCAAGGGCGAGGATTATCCCCCTGCGTATGTTGTCGTTGGCGTTCACGAAGACGAGGTCATCAACCAGTGGAAGGGCATCAACTACCCCATCATGAACATTTTCGAGCGCGGTCTCTGCGTTTTGCAATGCAAGGTAAGCATTCCCGTTCCCTACCTATCTAGAAAAACATGCTAACAGAGTAACCCAGTACATCAACGCCGTCATCTTTGGCGCTCCCTTTTCTCCCACAAAGACCTACCTCACCACCCTACCGCGCGGAACCCCAGACGCCGTCTACCACGGCCCGACATCCTTCATGCCCCTCACATACGACCCCTACACTGCACCCAAAGCAATGGGCATCATGCGACAAGTCGGCACCCACGCTTTCTCTCATGTCAACGCAGGAGAGATTGTGCAGCGCATCCTGAGGAGTCGCGACATGTACGAGGCGCGACAGCGCGCCAAGGGTGTCAAGGCCGGCGCCGAAGCAGCCGCTCGCGAAAGGGAGATTATGGAGGAGGAGCAGAAGCAGAGAGAGGCTGACAGGGCATGAGTACCTGGTAATTAATTGTGGCGGACAAGCGGTCTGGATGGGGCTAATGGTCTTTCAACAGGCCGGCCCGGGAATTAAAAAAAAAAAGTAATCAGTTGATCATGATAGCCTACCTATTTTAAAAAATGACGAGTCCTCGGCTTAAGTTGCATTGTCTGTAGTATCATGACACCAAAGCCACGCCTCCCACACACGAACCAGATGCAATGCAACCTTGTCAAAAACAGTACCGGCCTTCCTGTATAAGAAATAAGTTACCAATTGACGGAAAGCATGACCTCATGACAACCGACACAAGGCAATTGACGGTTAGCGGCGGACAGCGACACCAATTCCGCAGTTGTTTGTTATGGTATTCTTGGCATAACAAAAAAGGGGAACGGCGATAAAGAAAAAACCTTGCTTATTTTCTTTGTTTCTTGTCAGAATTGATAGACAGGGATTCAATGTACACATGACTCTTTGACGTTGTATTTCCTGATTGCCCATCTACCAATTGTTTGTGAAGCAATCCGCGCCCTACGCCCTTGTAGTGGAGAAAGGCTTGTTCTGTTAATCTTCTGTCATTGTAGCTAGCTACGGACGGGGTACAGTACGCAATATTCCGCGCTCCGAGGGGACACGTTTAGTTACACCGCAGAGTCATACAAGACACAGTCCGCCCAAGGTACGTGGACCAGCTGATGGGTTGCGCATTTTCACTAGACATGCAGTGCATGTAAGCGATCTCGATAAGCACCCAAATAGTTAGGTGTCAGTTTCCTCGCAGAATCAACAAAAGAGGAAAGTAATCAATCATATATCCAACAACCAGAGTAAGCAACGCCTCTACCATTGATACAGTATCAATTGTCTATCGTCATAGGTGGTTAACTCTCCAACAAAAAAACTTTGCATAGAAGCCCATCATCTTATCTCCAGAACCCCTCCAGAAGCCCATCTCGACCCCTCCCAATAACTAGCGGCTCTCTCTCCCACATCCCCAGGGGTGTGGGTGTGACAGCCAAGTTGGTGCGCTACCTATCATCTGCATACCAACCAAGGCGCATGACCAGGTATCTCTGTATCTTTTTCTCATTATCTAAAAAATGGATCATTTAAAAAAACAACACCAACTTTTCCACGAAACCCACATCGCCGGAACCGAGCGCCGCGCGGGCAGAGACGGTCTATCCGGGGTTTTCGGCGGGGGCGGATCTTTTTTTTCTACTACTCGTGACTTGTCTTCTCCGCGAGATTGATATGGGAAAATGATAGGTATATAGACAAAGTACTAAACTTTTTATTTTTTATTTGCTTGCTTATATAAAGTTTACTTCTCTTTCTTTATCCATTGACTCTGGTTCTTCTCTTCTCGACATACTACCAACAGACTTCACTCTACTCTAGTCCATCACTTACACATCTTCCATCATGGCTCCCTCCGCCGTCGAAACCCAGGACGTCAACCTGACAGCCGCAGCCATCCACAAGAAAGAAGTCGCCCAGGCCACCACCACACAAGCTCCCCTCGACGCTTCAAAGCTCACATACACCTACACCCAAAACCCTCGCTCCGTCCCCGATGAAGCCAACGCCCACTCCGGCGACGAGACCATCGCCACCGACCACATGGTCCTCGCCGCCTGGAAGCAATCCACCGGCTGGGCCGCTCCTGAACTCAAGCCCTACGGACCCCTGAGCCTCATGCCCACCGCTTCCGTTCTTCACTACGCTACCGAGTGCTTCGAGGGCCTCAAGGTGTACCGCGGCTACGATGGAAAGCTGCGAATCTTCCGTCCTGACCGTAACGCCGCCCGTCTTCGCATGTCGTCCACCCGTATTTCTCTTCCCAGCTTTGAGCCCTCCGAGATCGAGAAGCTCATGATTTCTCTCCTCTCCGTTGACGGAACCAAGTGGCTCCCCGCCGACCGCGCAGGAAGCTTCCTGTACATCCGCCCCACCGTCATTGGAACTGCTCCCCAGCTTGGTGTTTCTGCTCCCAAGGAAGCTCTGCTTTACATCATTGTGACTTTCATGCCACGCATGGACGCTCCCCCCGGCGGAATGCGCCTGCACACATCCCCAGACGACATGGTGCGCGCCTGGGTCGGCGGTTTCGGTTACGCCAAGGTGGGCGCCAACTACGGCCCCTCTCTGCTCGCCACGGTAGATGCGCGAACCCGTGGGTTCCACCAGATTCTCTGGCTGTACGGATCTCAGGGTGAGTGCACTGAAGCTGGCGCCAGTAACTTTTTCGTTGTCTGGAAGCGAAAGGACGGCAAGAAGGAGATCATCACTGCTCCTCTTGATGACAAGCTGATCCTCGACGGTGTCACCCGTCGCAGCTGTCTGGAGCTGATCCGTGAGCGCCTTGGTGATGAGTATGAGATTACTGAGCGAAAGTACACCATCTCTGAGGTCATGGAGGCTGATGCTGAGGGTCGTCTGCTCGAGTCTTTCGCCGCTGGCACTGCCGTAAGTTTTCTATCAATCTTTTGTAAAGAATATTTTGCTAACTGTACCAGTACTTTATCTGCCCCATCTCCCAGATTCACCACCGCGGAAAGGACATCAACATCCCCATGGGCGCCGAGGGCGAGGCCGGTGAGGTGACCAGCAAGGTCAAGGGCTGGCTGGGCGACATCATGTATGGTCGCACCGAGCACCCCTGGGGCGTTGTCATCCCTGAGAAGAAGCAGTAAATGGCCCGATAAAGGAGTTGGACCAAAAGTTGATTTACGGAACGGCGTTTAGCGGGAAATACACAAAAGAGACCGGTTGGTTCTTAAAGACATAAAGATATACAGTGGTTAAGACAGAGATGCAGGTAGTTAATGAGATATGAACTAGACGATCAATTGAGTTCCCTAGGTACATGACAATTGAGCGTGCTGACATCCTTCAAACCATTCGTACATGGTCGTTACATGACATCAATCAGATACCAGCGAGCAAACTCGCCATGATCTTTTGGGTTTCCTCCTGGATCTTACTTTTAAAGTCCTGCCGGGATCAGTCAGTATCTCCCAATTGGTGATGAAAGTGTAATATACCTGGTCAACCTCGTCCAACAGCTGACAGTTAGCCTCAACAATAGCCCTGGCTTCTTTCTTGAACTCCTCAGCCGCTGCTTTCGTTTCCTCATCCATACTATTCGCTCCTCGACCGCGGTGTTCTAAGCCATTCTTGAACTCATCCCACGCTTCTTCTTCGGTGCGACAACACTCCTCCCACTCGGCGCTGAGGCGAACAACCTGTTCCCTCGCAGCAGCGATATCTTGTTTGAGACGATTCAGATGGACTTCGAGGCTTGCTCGGGGATGATCATCCGAGTCGCATAGGGTTTTCGACAGGGGATACTCAATGTTGGCGTAGAGGTCTCTACTTTGCGTCAGTGTCTTGGACGATTCTTCGGCAAAGCTCTTGATCTCGGCTTGGACATCGGCGTGTGCTTTCTCGAGGTGCTCAGTTGCAGATTCGTGTATGACTAGTCCCATGCGTGCGTATGACTCTATTTCTGGTTAGAGATGCCTTCTAACGTCTTGCGTTACGACTCACCTCGAAGCTGGGTAGCTGGGTCATTGCTCTCTGGTTCCTGCGCCATCGTTTTGCCTCGCTTGGAGTTATCACTGTAATTTCCCAGAGAGGCGTGAACCTGCTGGTATAGATTGTCATATGGAGCAGACTTCGAGGGGGAGCGTTGAGGTGGAGGGTCGTCGCGCAGGCGAGCTCGTAGGGTTGAGGGGCACTCGTCTTCATGTTTGACGTAAGTCGAGGTACGGTTTCGGATCGTGGGCGCCATGACTGCAAATTAACAAATAGATGCTGGCTAAGCTGTTGGGTTGAATTGATGTAGGCACTGAAGGCTAAGGTGTCCGACAACCAGGCGGTAGTTCGCAGCTCGCCGGGTTGTTGCAATGGAAGGTACTGACGAGGAAGGAACGGGACATGCTCGACAGCACCAACATCCACCTCTTGCCATTTCAATACAAATGATTTGGCTCTGAAGCAAACGAGTCAATCAATTTTGATCAATTCGATTAATTGACGGCTCTTATAATGCATTTTGGTACTCGCTATCCATGTGGTGTCTTGTCCTTTAGCAATCTCCCTTGATACCGACTAATGAGACTGTCCTTCATTTTGTTCCCAGTCCTTCAACTCCATAATCACATATCGAATACTTTTTCTTTTTTTTTTTCATCATCACTCACTTGCCCCTAAGCATTGATCTTGTTCTCAATCTCCTCCACAATCCTCTCCCAAGACACCATCGCCCCATTCCCAACATCACCACAAGCCAAACTCTTGGATATCGGCTGCAAAACCTCAAACCAACCATTCTCCCCTCCCCAATCCTTCTCCAAAACCTTGAGCTGCGTCGCTGTAATAGGATGCGCAAACATAGCCGTGTTCATCGCCGGAGCCACCAGAATCTTCTTCTTCACTCCGTCAACACTACCCGTAGTATCCCACGCCCTGACAACAGACGTCAAGAGATTATCACATAGTCCATTCACAATCTTTGCCATCGTATTCGCGCTCAAAGGCGCAATGACCAACACGTCCGCCCAGCGCCGCAGTTCAATGTGCAGGATGGGGGCATTGCGCTTCCACGGCTGGGCCCACTCGTGGGCATCTGTGTAGATGGCGTCTACGTGCGGTAGACGAGATACCTGCTCCACGGTGGGTTGTTCAAGGCTTTGGCCGGCGAGAAACTCTGACGCTGATTGAGTCAGGATGAGACGGATGGAGATGTTCTCTTGCTGTTTGAGACCGTTTATTATCTGTACGAGTTTTATTGTCGCGACAGAGCCTGAGGCTGCTAGGAGGATGTGGCGCTTGCCGTCGCTTCTAGCTAGTTCAAGGGTTTCTGTTGAGTTGCGCATTTTGTGTTGGTGATGGGCGTCGTGCCCGTGTTCGATAATGTGAAGCATGGAGAGTGTAAGTGGTGGGACGAGACGGTGGTTTTGTCAGCGGGCTTGGTGAGATTTGATAGGGCACTACAGTGTGGAGTATGACCTCGGCTTTGGATGGTATTGTGCTGTTGACAAATGTGATAAAGATAATTGATCGAGTGGTCGAGTGTTCAATTCGAAGTGATCTACCAAGAATGAAATACACATTGGATGGGAAATGGTACTAATATATGTGATTTTCTTTTGGTGTACTGAAAGACCCCGCGATGCCATCACCCCACGCATCATATCATCAACTGAACAATGTCCTTCAACAGACGGAGGTCAAAGTACGTGGGCATGTTCTGATATTTCTTACTGCTCGTTACAATTGGTAAGCATCATGACAGATAGCTCGCTAGAATATTCTGATCAATAATTGGATTACATCTCTTGTGATTAACAGCAACTGTAAAATCTGAGCACCTACCCTTGAGTTGACTCATCGTGATGTGCTCAATGAAGTTGACGCATCCCGTGCTAAGTTTCCACCATCAGAAAAATACTAATAATCATAAAGAAACAATAGAATTATGAGATATGTGATATGTGATCTTTCATCATTCGCGCATCACAATGTCTTCACAAGTCAAAGGTCGCAAGATTGATAAGCCACCATTACCTCATCGCTAATTGGCCACAGCCGGTGTCAGCGCCACTCTGAATTCCGGGGATCGGCATCGGAACATCCTTGACATCACTCGCTAATCCCGTCCAAAACTTCCACCATCTCGAACAAACCAACTGCGAAGCTTCTCTCCCACCACATTCTCCCCCATCACAGCCCTCACAATGTTTGCGCGAACAGTAGCCTCGGTGCGTAACCCCAATTCCACCTCTACCGCTACAAACAACCACTAACCCACCCATCCAGTCCCTCCGACAAGCCGCCCGGCCCATGGCCGTCCGCTCAACGGCCTCTGCCTTCCGCGCCCCCATCGCTCCTCTATCCCCCTTCCAAATCCGTCTTCTCTCCGACCAAACCCGCTCCGCCATCGACAAAGCCGTGTCCTCCGCCCCCGTCGTACTCTTCATGAAGGGAACCCCCGAGACACCCCAGTGCGGCTTTTCGCGCGCCGCCATCCAGATCCTCGGTCTTCAGGGCGTCAACCCCGACAAGTTCGCCGCTTTCAACGTCCTCGAGGACCCCGAGTTGCGCGAGGGAATCAAGGAGTACTCTGACTGGCCCACGATCCCCCAGCTCTACGTCGAGAAGGACTTTATCGGTGGTACAGACATTCTGGTGTCTATGCACCAGAATGGTGACTTGGCTAAGCTTTTCGATGAGAAGAAGGTTATCCTTGAGGGAGAGCCTGAGCAGAAAGAATAGAGGATAAATAATTGGGAGTGTATGAATATTCATGATGTAATATGGGATGGATACCACTGTATGGCAGATTACGGATTGTACAGCAAAAGAAGCAATAGAAAGGTGCGATTACCGGTGTCGTCATCACATTAAGCACGGAGAGGTGAACATGTCTGCATGGTTTGGAGGTTCCGGACTGCACGTAGCATCCAGAGTCAAACTCAATCCCCGCGGGTAGGCAGAGGAGGGATGTTGTTTGGTACTGACTATGACTTTGTAGATGTAAAACGATGTCTCAATCAAAGTCTATATGGTCTATGTGTCTATGTCTATGGTCTATGTCTATAATTCGAATCCCAGCTCTTCCGAATACTCGTCCGTCTATACCTTCCCAGCAGCCGCTCTCCCACACCAAGCGTCAACAAGATGGCTATGCGTATGCCCCTCAACCATGTCCTCAAAAGCAATCTCAATCACAGCATCCATCTTCACACGGGCAAACTGATACTGTAGATCCAGATAGATCTGCTTGAATCTGCGCAGTACAAGCTGGAACTTATCCTCGTCGTGCTTAAAGACCCATTCCATCCAGGTCCGGACGGGTGTCGCTGGGGATGTACCTGGGGCTTGCAGACAGATGAGAAGGACTTCGGGTTCTTTCTGCCAATGAACTTGGTCGAGGAACCTTTTTAGTGAGTATCCAAATATGTTACCCTTGTATTGGAACAGCACGTTGATTCCTGGGATGGCATCGTAGCTGACTACCAGGTCAATCTTGACCTCTGGCTCGGGAACAGCCGTTCTTGGGTGCACCAATAGGGTTCCAAAAACTCGTGGTATATCCTCAATCGAGTTTTAACTTGATGGCTCTTCAGCTTCATTTGCCTTGTCACTAACAGGGTTTTGCGTTTGCTGGGAACAGTTGTCAGTATCAAAGGATGATGGTGGGGGCGCATTAGCATCTCTTTGTCGATTGACACTGGGTGTTGTCTGTGTTCCTATCGAGATGTTGCGCTCATGAAGATTAGTGCGTGGTCCGCGAGGAGTCGGTTGATGGCCGAGACTGATCCTGCTGATGTTACCGTGTTTATCCCCTAGTCTGTTAACATGTCGCTGCTGTAAATTGGGCTGTACCACTGGTCGCTGCTCATCCTAGACAACAATTAGTGAATGCGCAGAACAGTCAATTGTGGCCTCACATCTTGAGCGAGTTCATCAGGACTTTCGTTTACCCTGGGAATGATATAGTAAACGTCTTGCCTTGCCTCGTCCTGTCTGATTACACCACCTGGATGGCTGTCTTGGGAAGAGGGAAGCCAAGTGTCACCCTCGTCACTCTCGTCACTGCTCCTGTGTAGGTAAGCTCCTGTGCTGAATATGCATTCAATGGGATACTCACGAATCGTAGAGAGGTGGTATAGGCGGTGATGGAGATAAGGGAGGCGATGGACCGAGGAATAGAGGTGGGCTCTCGCTCTCGGGCGTTTGTCGACGTCGTCGCTTCGGAGGTCTAGGCATCAAGGCCCCGTTCTCATCTCGTGGTCGTTTAGAACGCAGTCTCTTTCCAGAATCCGCTATGTTCTTCCTGATAAAGTGACATAGAACGTTAAAGTAAATCCTGCCACTCATGTTAGCAGGTACCATCCGACATTGTTGGGGGGAAGTGTACTGGTTCTCATCTCTTGGATACTCCAATGTGCCGTCATTGCTACCTTGAGGCCAGTGAGCACTACCATGTCCGAAAACACAGAGATAAGCATGCGCCATTTCTATCAAACCACGTCGATGGATTTCATTGTTCAATTCAAGGAGTTGAGTGCCGGCTATACCATCGGTTGTCTCGTAGTGTGTGCGGATATGTTCAAGAGTACCCAGGAACCCATTGACTCCCTTGCCACGAGTCTTTCGTTTCAATTTATTCTTAACGTCGTTTAATGTACTGATTGAATTATTATCTTCGAAGATAGCATAATGCCAGTCAAGCAAACAGTTGCAGCCGCGCTGTGCCATGGTTGGTAGACGCTGTCTGGTCTATCGCATGTGTGAGCGCTGACTGGTCATAGAACAAATCTGCTAAGTCTCGTATACATTTGTATAGGTATTTATAGATATCAATTAACTAGGCTCCAGCCGTTCGAACGTGTTCTTTGGTCTTCTATGCAAACCCCTATGTTGATGGGAATTCGCACGCAGTGATTGGCTTGTTGGTTGTTCATGTTGAGTCTGCCTTGCAACCCCAGCTACAGCAGCAACTCAGCTGTACGAATAAGGCAATGGATGAACCCCAAATTAAACATTACAACCACATGAAACAATAAAGACCGCGCGCCAAGGAACATACGCCGCTGCATAGGCATTTTTCTCGGAGTTGCCGACCTAGCACACTGGTGTATCCCCAGGGTACCAGAAGATTTGGCCGCTAGAATCATAAGAGACGAAATTAGTAGATCATCTTATGCTATTTAGACTATGGTCTTTAGGTTATTTATTTTTGTAATCTAAGATTTAGGAGGTTAACTTTTCTGCTACCTAGTAGTGTACCAACGCCATGCTGCCATTTCACTCACGCAATCTCTCTCTCAATCTTATTAATCTGAGTATCTAATATGTATTTGAAAGAGTCCTTTAATTAAAAGAATATCTTATGACTCCTATTAGTCTATTTTCCCTTTCATTCGCATCACATCTTGCTGTTGAAACGGATTAACATCAGAAAGGTAGGACTTCATCGGATAGGCATGCAGGCTATTATATATATTCAGACGCGATTACTAAAAGTAAGAATAACTTTGAAAACGATTGGGGCTCTTAAGATCTCTATAAGAACGTGGGAAGCGTTTATTGGTTACATAGCATGTAAGGCAATTGCGAACCAATCATGACAATTACAAAATATTGGGCAGTGCTGCTCTGCCTTACAAGGCTTATTTCCCAATTCTTTGTTTATAACTCTGCAGCGTGATTGCAATCAGTCTTGCATCAAAAAGAATCCAAGAATCACCAAGACCTGGTTCAAAGGGTCTTGTCTTCAGCCAATTGTAATACTTGTTAGTCATGGCTGAAATGCCTCCCCCAAACAAGGCCGCGACCCGCGCGCTTCCTGGGCACGATATCTTTTGCACCCCTGAGAACAGTGACTTCGTCTCCAAGGTCCCGTACCAGAGTCTCAGTACCACAGAAAAAGAGATCCGTCTCCTTAAGATCCTTCCTGACTCCGGGTCGGGTTTCGTCGAATGCGAACTGCTGCCGAGAGTCAAGCACGCCGATATCGAGAAGCAGTATCTCGCCCTCTCTTACTGCGCAGGCAGCGCCAAGAACACAGAACCTATTGTTGTTAATGGTGTCAAGAGCCATGTCTTTGCCAATCTCCACCATGCCTTGATGGAAGCTCGTCACTACTGGCAAACACACGCTGATCAGCAGGACTTCTTGCTATGGGTTGATCAGATTTGCATCAACCAGTTTGATCTAGCTGAGAGATCTCATCAGGTTGGCTTCATGAGGGATATTTACGAGAAAGCACGACACACCCTCATCTGTCTGTCAACCCCTGAAGCACACGGAGAAGACATGAGATGGATCATCATCATGCGGAAGCGCGACCTAGAGCTGGAACCCTTTCCTGAAGGCTATCTTAGCTCTGATTCCAGAGAGAAATCATCCAAAGAGCGTTGGACAGCCTTGAATGGTGTTGCCAATAGCCCATGGTGGACCAGGGCTTGGGTATTTCAAGAATTCGTGGTATCCGAACAAGCAACATTTCTTTATGGAAGTCATTCCATGCCCTACTTGGACCTCGTTTTGTTCGCCTCGGGGCTACCAGGACCAGAAACGCCGCCAGTCGAAACAATTACCTCAGCTCTCAAGAGGATTTTTATTGATTTTAGGGAAATACTTAAGGGCAAAATAAAGGGGTTTATGCTTGCGAAACTCAACCAGTCTAAGACTACTGACCTCAAACTACTATTGTCATATACAGCGAATTGCCAGGCCACCGACATTAGGGACAAAATTTACTCGATTCTGGGTCTTGCTGATCCCAGATATGAAATCGTCCCAGACTATTCTCGCAATATTGATATAAACGATCTTCTGGTGGAAACGACCAAAAAGATCATCCTATTTGATGGCAACTTGGAGGTACTCTTGTATCTAGATCGATATGACCCCTTCTGCCCCAATCCAAGAGGAACCTTACCTTCATGGGTGATCGATTGGACGGATGGCACAGGCATCGAGGACGCCACTGAGTACGGCTTTGGTGCTCTTCGTAAACTCTTTATAAACAATTCAAAGTCTCCCAAATTCCTGAGTTTTAAGCCTGATGGGACCACACCAACATCACTGGACGCCACTTTCATGCAGGTACAGCATCCTAAGTACCCTGAAATGCAAACGGAGGTCATTCAGGCATGGGCCTGTTTTCTAGATGATGGCTTCTATGAAGATACGGACAGTGTGTTTACGTTCGAAGGCTCTCGGGGGTTTTCTATTGTCGAATATCATGGGGTCAGCAGTGACTACGAGTTGTGGGCTATTCGCGGCACAAATGAACCCTTCTTTCTCTGCAAGTACTCTTACGGGTACCGAATAGTTGGATCTACCTTTTGTGAGAATCTAATGGAGAAGCTGAAGTTTGTACCTGGGGTTGGCAACGATGATGAGGATACAATCGACCTGAGCAAAATGGAGGAAACTAGAATCACAATATTTTAACACAGAAGACATTTATGTAATAAATTCAAGAAACAATTGCTTGTATAAGGATGCCGTGTTTATAGTTGTTTGCTTACTGAGGATATGCTGCGCCGTCTGCTCTAGGATCACTACCCGCCGACCAAACCGGCGTCCCGTCAGGATCAACAGTATATCTAATAATCTGTCCCCTTCCAAACATAGACCTCTTCCAATCCTTGAGCACAACAACATTATGTCCCAAACCCTTCAACTCCTCAACGGTCTTATCCGAGATGCCCTCCTCCACATGCACAGTCCAGTCCAGCACGTTACCCTCATCAGGCATACCGGCTCCGATGCAGATACGAGGAGCATCGAGCGCTTGTTGAGGGTTCAGGCCGAATAATAATTGGTTCAGAAGAACTTGAACAGTTCCTTGAGGCTGATTGTATCCGCCCATGACACCGAATGCAGAGTGCAGAGATCCATCGCTGAGATTCGTGGCCATGCCGGGAATAATTGTGTGGTAAGGTCTCTTGCGTGGTTCAAGCTTATTAGGATGCTTTTCATCCAACGAGAAGTTTGCACCACGGTTTTGGAGAGTGAATCCACAGCCCTTGGGAATAATCGCGGTGCCAAAACCAGCGTAGTTGGAGTTGATGAAGGAAGCAGCATTGCCAGCAGCGTCGCAAACGGTAAAGTAGACCGTATCACTACTTCGTAGAGCTGGTGATACAAAGTCGGGATTTCCAGGCTGAACTCCATCATGGGCCTTTGTTGCGTCAAAGATCTTGGCCCGCTCGGCGAGGTACTCGGGTGAGATCAAGCCTTCTGTTGGCACTTTGGTGGTATCAGGATCAGTGACATACCAACTCGCATCCGTAAATCCCAGACGCAGAGCTTCAATAATAGCATGCAGATAAACAGTCGAGTTATGATCTTCAGGTCCAAACGTAGGAATCTTGCCCTGCTTCTCAAGCTGCTCAATGATACCGAGAGCCATCAGCGCAACAATACCCTGTCCGTTAGGCGGATGCTCCCAGAGCTCAACGCCTCCATTGGGGTCTTTACTCGCGAGTCCCTGACCGCGGAACTTTACAGAAATGGGATCTGTGTTTTGAGTGCCTGTTTCGAGATGGTGCTTCAAGTCGTCGAGTTCGAGGTATCCGCCTAGGTCTTGCACGACTTTGACAATCTCTTCTGCGATGCGACCGGTATAAAAGCCCTTCTTGCCTTCTGTCGCCAATGCGCGGAAAGTCTTTGCGAGAGTTGGGTTCTTAAAGACTTCGCCGGGACGGGGAGCTCTGACCCCGTCTTGTGCGGAGGGATCTTGCTTGAGCATCTCTGCGAAATTGGGGGAGGCATCACGGAGGGGCTTCTCTTGAGCTTGCCACTGAATCTCAATTAGTATGTTTCTATCAAAAGGAGTAGAGAATCATGGAAATACTGAATGTGAGGCAATCTCAGAAACAGGATGCCCATTCTCAGCCAACTTAATAGCAGGTTCAAGAATTTGGCTCAAACTAAGCTTTCCACTTCCCAATCTCTCAACGGTGTCGACCCAACCGGCTGCAGCTCCAGGAACCGTTGCAGCATGGACGCCATGCGTTGGAATCTCGCCAATTTTACCGTCGGGGATGTTGAGGGCTTTGCGGATTGTCTCGAGGGACTGTTTTGCGCCGGAGCGACCTGATCCATTGAGACTTTTGACTTGCTTTGTCGCGGCGTCAAAGTACAAGAGGAACATATCGCCTCCGATGCCAGTTGATACAGGTTCGGTAACGTTGAGACCGGCGGCTGTTGTGGTGAGTATTTATGAGTGTAATTGATGTCTTGAGGTACATACCAACTGCGACAGCTGCATCCTGCGCTGTGTTAGTATATCGTTGTGAGGGCTAGTGAGAGACGACTTACAGCAGCATTTCCTCCCGCTCTGAGGATCTCGAGACCGCATTTTGCTGCATGAGGCTGAGGAGCAGCTACGATTCCCTCAGTGCTGTGAACAACACTTCTTCGAGAAGGAAAGCCATTGAAGCCAGCCGACGGCGGCTCATAAATGGAAGCTGTAGGAAGTGGCATCTCTGCTTGAATTACTAGAAGAGTCGGTAATTGAATGACTCCAAGATCAGGAGCTTGAGGGTTATAAGTATATAATTACCTAATCGTCTTGTAACCTCGGGTCAAGTCCGAATATTGGTGTCTTGTACGTGGGGGAGGGGACGTTGAATGGCGGGGTAATTGCAAATGTCGTGATGATCTGGTTCAAGTCGCCGATCCTCGGACCAGTTGTCCGATGAGTATTTAGAAGGCGGTTCTTTGTCTTGTTTGCATCATTGATAGATATCTGATTACCGGGAATAACTATGGGATGAGTGCGTATTATCCGATAGCTAGTACAGTCAGAGCGTATTTAAGCTTGAATGACCTCTGTCGAATCAATTGAACCATGACTGACTACAAATCACATCACTCAATAATACAGAACAGCCATGGAATTAATTGAGATAAAAAAAATAAAAAAATAGATACAAATAGCCATTGCCTCTGCTAAAGGCATGGCATCTTGTGTCCATGGCTCCATCACAACTTGCACGGTAATTGTCACTTTGCAATCTTCATCCCCAGTCTCTGAAGGTAAGAGTAAATCGATCCCTTGGGGACCTGTCCAATCTTGCTCATCCATCGCGCCGCAAAGCTCCCTATACAATATCAGGTCACGCTCTGAATCTCAATTAATTTAATGACTTACCAACTCGAGGTCCAATTGGATCAAAACCCAACGCTCTTAGCACCCAAACAAGATCAAACTCAGCCAAAACCGCAATAGCAATAATCGTCCCCGCTGCAATAAGAGCAGCATAGACAGGATGTTCTTTCGCAAACTGCCAAGCTATCTCTGTAGCCCTTTTGACAGCTTCAGCCATGGGTTTTGCCAACTCTGCGCCGTCGTGGAGTAGCTTCTCAATCTTGCGCTCAATTGCCTCGGCGAGGCTTTCGGTCCAACCGTTGGTGGAAATGACTTGCTTGAGACGGTGATGAAGTTCTTCTTTGGATCCTTCGTGGGTGCTCAGGATACCGACGAATTGATCGGCGGCGTTGTCGGAGTAGGGGACTGGCTGGGAGGTGATGAGGATCTTTTCGTTGCTCTTCATCTCACGAATTGGAGGAGATGATTGAGATGAGGGGCCTTTGCCGGTGAGACAGGTCAAGATAGAAGTAATTGGGTTCATGGCTAATTTCATCATTGATCTTCCTTACAACTGTGATGATATTTGGAGAGTTGAATGAGAAGTGATTGTTCAAGAGGCAGGCTGCGTGACAGTCAGCCTTTATGATGAATGATGACAGGAAGGCCGGCCTCCTGCATAAACCCAGGACCATTAATAACATCAATTCATGTCAGTGAATCAGGGTTGACATACAAGCGCTGATATCTCGTCGTTGGCCATGGTCATCAAATGCGCCTCGCTGTTGGCCTGTCTCGAGGCCATCTTCAAACCAACATCATGTTGTCGAGGTCGCAACACCGGTCGCGAGGCATACTACATTCATGGAATAAATTGACTGTATCGATTCTTCTTTTTTTTCTTTTTCTTTAAAATATTAATCCGAACCTTTGGGCAAAGACGTACTCGCTAACTCCAACAGTGCCTTTGGGTCTACTTTGCAGCTCGAAAGTACGAGCATTGGTGATGGAGATGGAAGGACGTACCAACTAATTCTTTAAAATCCATCACCAACCACGTGGTTTTACTTTCATTGAACAAGACATAGAATTAATGATCATTCAGTACAATTATCTTGGCATTCAATTCGTCTCAATATTGAACGACCATGTACCTAACCTTTGTCTCATCCCAGGTGCTGGAGCAATTGGCCTTCAACACCATACCACTTCCCTTCAATTACTCCAGACCCAATCTCACGCCTGGGGAATGGACCTTTGTTCACTTACAAATCACCACTCATCCCGACTGTCCGACACTGTTTCGGCCCTTCCACAATGATCCAAACCCCTACATTCCAGCCTCAAGGTCCAGCCAGATCAAAACCCCAAACTATTCCCCGTCCATCGCATTCAATCGGGACAGTACCAACTTTATTTCTCCTCTCAATACATCACCATATTCGCAACAAGTTAAGATGGTCACCCAAACTTGGATCGGCCCTGAATCGCAAAAGTGGCTCAGGGACTAGCCAACGCCACTTACATGGCCCGGTATGGAGGCTCTACCAAAGGAGGCAACGTTCGGAATTTGAGTATTGGATAAACTCGGGACTAAGTCCTTTGCGGCAGCACTCATGCAGGGTCCCGACCCAGATCAGCGTTCCTGCGTCGGTGATTAACTTTGCGCGGAAACAAACAACATTATGACGACCTAATTCCCACGATGGAACAGAGTTTGGGGAGGCTTTTTGTTGTATAAGATGGCATACCTGCTCGACTTCATGTTGAGATTCCAGACAAGCACACACTCATTCTTCATTTCATTACACAAACTCACACTCCCTACTACAACTCATTTCAAGAACAAACAAAACAAACAAAGCTTCAAGATGAAGGCTACTTTCGCCCTCGCTGTTGCCATCCTCGGCGCCGAGGTCTCTGCTTTTCCCCAGTTTATCCCTCCCAAGTCCAATTATGCTCTTCGTCCAGGCACCACCAACAATAACCAGGGCAGCAACACCAACAACAAGTTCGCAAATGCGCCCAACAAGCATGCTTCCGGAACAGGCATCAAGTTCACTCCCAACCAAAAGTCAGGCAACAAGGCCAGCGACGTGGTTCCCGGCTTCGTCGCCGTCAAGGGTGGTAAAGTCAGCCGACGTTCTGACGACGATGATGATGGTGATGATGATGGCAGCTACGATGGCAGCTACGATGTCCCCAAGGGAGACCAGGATGATGACTCTGGTGATGGAGTGATGTTCACTACCTTTACTGCTCCTCATGCCAAGATTGGTACCATCAAGAAGGAGGAGAGTGCCGGTGATGATGATGCTGCCGAGGAGCGCAAGTTCAAGACGCCCAGCACAAAGAAGCAGAACGGCAAGAAGCAGAAGCACACTGGCGATGATGATTCACCTAGCAAGACTGGTGACCACCCCAAGACCTCTTCTTCTCCTGCCAAGGCCAAGTCTGAGGACAAGCCCAAGGCCTCTGGCTCAAGCACGCCCGATGACAAGAAGAAGGCAGCCAAGCAAGCCGAGAAAGATGCCAAGCAGGCCGAGAAGGACAAGAAGGAGGCTGAAAAGAATAAGAAGAAGCACTCTGGCAGCGATGACTCTCCTTCCAAGACCGACGATCACCCCAAGACCTCTTCTTCTCCCACCAAGAAAAAGTCCAGCGATGACTCTTCTACTAAGAAGGATGATAAGAAGACATCTAGCAAGAAGAAGCACTCTGGTGGTGATGATGCTTCAACCAAGACTGCCGCGGATGATAAGAAGTCAACTACCAAGAGCAAGAATCAGGCCAAGAGTGAGGCTCACAAGAAGCACGTCTCCAAGCACTCCTAGACTTGTTGATTAGTATCAGATCGATCACTCTCATTTCTTTCCTTTCTCAATTAATTGTATCTAGACTGAATTTAGCATCACTTTCTTTGAATCATGGTGGAAGGGTAGTCGGTAGTAAGATAGGCTATCAATAATACGCCTGTTGTACCTAGAAAATATCTATTTGTCGAAGGATGCAGCCACGATAATTTTTAATATTTCTTTAACCCGCATGTTGTTCGTGAGACGATACACAACTGGTAGTTGGCGTAGTTGAGAATGTCTCCGTTGGGCTACCAGTGCGGCTCGTTCACTGCAATTTTAACCTCCCCCCAGACTCACAGTAAGGATAGACATGCAGGTGTAAGCCACCTATCAGAGTCGCATATATCAATTGAGGCCACCAAGCTCATGCGGCTCCAGCGTTCACTGCAAATTTAACCTCCCCTCAGACTCCCTCCCACCCAAACATTCGGCGTTCTTGTTAACGTCGATATGATATGTAAAAAAACTCTTCCCTCCTTCCGCCTCCTTCCTCCTCCTTGCACTGCAATTCTAACCTCCCCCCAGACTCCCACACGAACATGTGGCGCTCCTGTCAGTGCCGCTTCTGGGTAAGTGTTTGTTCTGGCTCTGATCCTGGTGGCATAAATGACCATAGAGGACGTCACAAGCCCGGTTGACTTTGCTTATATAAAAGCCTTGACCAATGAAAGCTGAAGAATTGGTCTACAACTGAATTTTGGACTTGGGAACGATGGTTGATATGGAGTCACTGGATGTCATCCACACATATGGTCCAGGGAATCCTTCGCAGCGTGACGTTCATGGCGATCGATGAAAGAGATAACAATAAAGTATCTTAGTGTTCTCCCACAGAGAAAGATACAGCTCTCAGTCGCAAGAACCTCAAGCCCTTACACTTTGTCGCTGGCCACTTGTTTAGTACCAATATTTCTTCCAAACGAATCGGTGTGCCCAAGAAATAGGCAGGCTCAGCCACACAAACGTAGTCAATACACCCATCCTGGAACAAACAGAGACGTTGGCCACTTTGCAGCAAGAAGCCGTATTAATGATCATAACAACCCCATCCGCAAAGGCACATACCCAATACCATGGTACCCTTGAAGGTACACACCCGCAGAACACACCTAGAGCGACGCATACTATGCTAAAAGAAAGTATCAAGGTGTTTATACCCTCATAGTTGTGAACAAGGATTTCCAACACATAATTCTAGATTGATGTACAAGCAAGAGGCGAATAGCAACTGAGGAAATGTCAGTAATCATCATCGATGTTCTGTAGTAAACCTACACTTGAACTCCAGCGATACACATTTCCTTTTCTTGCCCGGATTCCACAGATATACCGCGAAGGAACATATGCTGAATCGGTAAAAGTTGATCGAGTACTCTGGTGGCTTGATCTATGGCTGAATTCTGGACGGCTCTGGGGTTGATTCTCATGTTGTGTCTCATCCATCGTTTGCTGTTTGGCAATAGGGTGATGCCTGCACAAAAGGCCGATCTGATCGCCGCAACTTGAGTACCAATGCCCTTTCTCAAGGTCTCTTGGGTCTCCCGTATATTGGGTCACAGACTTGGCCAGCTCTACAGCCTTGAGCCCTGCATACTCCAGCGGTACATGCTCTAGTAGACTAACATTCCACGCAATCCAGTGGTTGCTGAAGCGCGCAAGAGGAGTCTCGTCTGCAGCGTAAGTCTCGATCTCCTTCCATGGCCCAAAAGGAGAGAAAGCGCAGTTCTTGATGAAAACGCTCAAGTAGAACTTCTCAAAGTCTCTAGATTCCAACCTTACTCCCAGTATCCAAGCTGCTGCTGTGTTAGATAACCACGGCTCTTTCATGAGGTATTTGTTGTTTGGATTGACGACGGTGGAAGGGCTCTTGGCCCAGTCGCAGAACAGCACCAAGAATTCATACTTAGTATCACGTATAACGGCTTCAGTAGTACTAGGTATGGTGAAGACACGATCCAGATAAAGGGACACTGAGCATGCCTGGCGTCGCCCAAGTTGGCATGACTTGTCCTCGGAGTCGCTACACCGGAGCGTCACTGGGTTTTCCATTTATATTCTGCGTCGAGGCAACAGAAGCCGTCTTAATGTGCTTGGATTGCTTTCCAATATGTTTGATGTGGGTATGAATCTTGGAGCACAGGCGTCAATCAAGAAGGAAATATTATCATACCTGATGCCGGCAACTCTCGTCTCATCCGCACGAACTTCCCATCGTTGGATTTATCTGCAATCTAATGCCAAGATGATTATGTAGGCAGCCTTATTGTGCCTCTTCCAGACATCTGTTACTAGCACCAATGTTACTCAAAGTTAGGAATCTTCTTTTGTCCAGTCAAAGCCGCCCCGATCCCGCAAACATGTCTCATAAGGCGAGTTTCGGGTGACAAGGAAACGTTACTTTTATTTGGCGGTTTGTACAACTCTAAATCCAATACATTGCTCTGTAGCAAAGAGCCACGGAACCTAGAGCACAAAACACAACCTTATTCTCGCACAACACAGAAGCAGTACCTTCTCAACAGCCCACGGCTTCTTCCTTCAGCACATATTACCAAAACATCACCTTGTCAGTTTACTTGCCCAATGTGTCCTACGCTGATCCCTTTTGCTAACGGAGTTACAACAAACAGTGTCAAAACTCAGAAGCTTGCATGAATGGCATCTGACAGGGTTGAAGTGATCCTTCTTTATATCGATAGCAGCTTGCGACTGCACCCGATATAGTCGAGCTTTTAAAACTCTTCCTTAATATTCTTTGCTTCGTTTATATATTAACTACTGTAACTCGAGAAAGGGAGTCCCGGTAGTTGATATATGAACGATATAGAGAATCTTAAGGAAGAGCTTTAAGCTCGACTATATTGGGTGCAGTCGCAAGCTGCTATCGATATGAAGGATGGTCGCCTAAAATACGTTACATTGAAACGAAGGACACTCTCAAAACATAGGTCACGCATCTTGACAATCCCATGACGAAATGTGAGGTTGTACACTCCTCCTAAGTTGTGATACGCAACTCCCGTTGGGCAGATTAATGCACATAATATGGCAAGAAAGAGTTGCCTCGATCCCCCCGCGTGCCTACAAACAATTCCCCGAATGGAAGCCTCTGTTACTCTTCACCCTTACATGCCCTACCTCATCTCGTCCTGTTCCAAAATCTGACTTCAGTTCGTCATTCAAGATGGCAGAGATACACAGACCAGCGCTTGGTCAAGACGTCGCTATCGGAACTTTATACGACGCAAAGCGCGACCAATTCCTTCCATCCTCAGTTCTACCTCTCTCCATACCTGAAGGTATTATCTCAAGGTCTCCGTGTCAGATACAACAGCAGCATGAGATTACTTCGTCTGTGGGGGCGACCCATAGAGACATATTTACTTTTATGGGCATTGATTCGAATCTTGCTGCGAGCGTCGCTTGCGACTTAATCGTGCCTCAAGGATCTGGCATTTTTCTCAAGGATGGCACCTCACAAAAGAATATCCTGCACGGCAACGTTCGTCACGTTTACAATACCTCCAGGGAATGTCTAGATCTTAAGGAGCCAGAGTTTCTAGACATAATTGCCCAGGGATCCATCCACTCTGCGGATCGCTACAGCACTTATGTCGTCGTTGGCGTGAACTATGGACTTCAAAGCATCATCACCATGAACTATCTCATCCCCGACCCTGAACACAGACCCAGCGTGGAGCCTGTCTTCTACCAAGATGTGAGAGCAGTGCATGACATTGCCAAGTCTCTCCCTTCACTTGACTTCAGTGATAATACAGTCAACCGACGATTAGCGCTTGAGTACGAATTCAAGCTCTACACAGATATACAGAAAGAGTATGGCATCACCATACCAAGTCTGGCTCTATTATTCACATTTGTTCAAACTGGTCCACGACAGATTCGTGCAGATGACGGGCAAAATGGATACCCGATCATATACACTCTACTTCCCTTGCATGTGCTGAATGCGATCGCACTTAGAACCCCTGATATTCCCAACTTCATTCGGCCACAAATCGTCGCTGCCGATATAGAGCCAGTTCTCGCTATCTTGGACCGATTCAAAGAGAGCAAAGAACGGCTTGATGACTACAAGTTGTTGATTCAAGCAAGAAAGCATTATATCCCTATGGAACATATCGACGGTGTCAATAATGCGATTCTGCGCATTTCAGGAGTCGAAAATAACGTCAAAGTCGAATTTAAAAGAAGGGTGCTCCAAGTCAGAAGCGGGATTAAACATGACAATCATTTCCACACCCTGTGCAGGACAGTCGAGACTGAACCACCTGAGAGGGTGTCCTTGCTCGTCGGACAGCAAAGTGACAAGATCAATTTCATCACCCAGGCTGTGAATCATGGTGCTTCATACATCGGCTTCAACGGCCTGTCTCTCAAGAATTTTAGTTTACCTCACGATAGCCCTACACCGTATACCTTCGAGTTCAGCAACGCTGTGATCATGGGTTCTAGTTCGTGGATAGAGCAGCGCAATGCCTTTATGGAGTTTTTGTTAAATCCCCAGAGACGATGTCAGATTTATATCATCGATTGCGATGCCCCGTCACAGCGAAAACATCTCGACTGTGCTCGATTCAGTGAGATGCAGAGGAAGGGCACTGTGGCAACGCGGCACGAAGAGGATAGTTACTCGTCATCTGAGCAGGAAGATTCAGTATCTGAGCCAGAACGACAAAGACATTCTAGAAAATGTATCGCACGTTGCCCTCGAGAAGCTCTTGATACGTCTACTACACAAGGACTCTCGGAACTACGTGTCGTCAGGATGCCCTGTCCGGGAAAGAGTTGCGACTCGCAACGAGATTGCAAGTGGACATGTACCGAGTGCGGTGCTTTCATTGAGTTTCGTTCAGGGGATGACTATATATACTGCGACTGCGGGCGAGCTCTCTGTCACACATGGCGGTTCAAGTGTGACAGGGAGAGTCATGGGCGTGGCTTCGACCGATCCTCTTCAAAAGATCTGGATAAGTGCCTGAAACGATCACCTCGACCTCTCTATCGTAACATTCTGGTCCTGGGCGAAACCGGCGTTGGAAAGTCGACATTTATTAATGCATTTTACAACTTTCTCAAGTTCCACAGCTTCAGCGAGGCAAAGATACACTCCAAAAGACAGCTCGAATATGTGATTCCCTGCCAATTTTCAGTCACGATACCGAGTCGCTCTGGCTCATTGGACTATGAGACTCAAGTCATCCGTGTAGGTTCTCGAGATGACGAACGAGACGGTACTGGCGGCGATTCTGCGACACAAAAAACCTCGGTCTATACTATGAAGTACATAAACACTACATATCGTCTGTTTGACACTCCTGGTATCGGTGACACACGAGGACCTGAGCAGGACAAGGAGAACTTGAGAGGAATTATGGACAGGCTGCGCGATTATGAGGAGCTTCATGGCGTGCTGATCCTGCTCAAAACCAACGAAACTCGTATGACAACGACGTTTCAATTCTGTTTTGAAGAGCTCTTGTCGAACATCCAACGCGACGCAGTCCCCAATATTGCATTTGGCTTTACTCACACCATGGACTCTAACTATCGTCCTGGCGACTGTTTTCCCATCCTCAAACGCAAGCTGCAAGATCACACCAACGTCGATTTAGTACTAGATCGTCAAACAGCATACTCATTCGATGCGGGGAGTTTTCGTTATCTGGCAGCCCTGTATCGAGGAATCGAGGGGGACGACGAGAGAAAGTGCCGCCAGAGCTGGGACAAGTCGAGAGCCGAGGCGTTGAGGTTTCTCGAGCATGTTGATAGGCTCAAACCGCACGATGTCGGACAGACCCTCAGTATGGATGGTGTACGTCGAGCGGTAGAACAACTGATGATTCCCATGGTTCAAGTGTCGCAAGCGATAAAGGATAACATTGAACTCCTCGACAGGGATATAAAGGAGCTACAGGACACGAAACTGACTGGCGACAAACTGAAGAAGAAGCTGCATCTACAAAGACTTGAGTTAAGAGCCGAGAAACTGGATAAACCACGCACGGTTTGCAAGAACAGTGACTGTTGCGATTTAAAGACAAACCCAAACGGCGAGGTAGTCATAGACTACAAATCAGTCTGCCACCAAGACTGCAAACTTCCAAATGTCACTGAAAATGCACCTGGCGATCCAGGCCTTGTGGACTGTCGAGCTTTCAAGAAATACAAGACGATATGCAGCAAGGAGGGATGCGGCCATCATTGGCAGGAGCACGTACATATCCTCTACGAACTAAAAGAACACAAGGTTCAAGTCAAGGACACCGACGTTGAACGTCGCCTAAAGGCCAATACAAATGACATCGAGGTTCGTAAACAAGGCATACTCAAAATCACATATCTTCAGGAGGAATACGAAAACGAACGTGATCAATTACGAACAGCAATGGTGCGATTCGTGGCATATCTCAAGAAACATGCCATCACTGCCGTCAACGACAGAACGCAGAATTACTACATGGAACTCATAAAGAACGAACAAAACAAGATCCAACGCGCAAGGGACAGAAAGATGAACGTTGATGTAAATGTTAAAAAGCTGGAAGGTCTCAAGCAAGATCTAGAAGCGCATCAAGAACTCACCGAGACGATCAAGCAGAACATGCGGGCTCCACGCGATTCATCGGATAAGCTTCTTACCAATGAGGGTGTGAGGAGGCTGATTCAGGAGTTGTATGATCTACCGCATTTTGGAAAGGATTTGAAGAAGATGAAGCTTGACATTGTGTCTTCTCATGAGACGACGCAGCATCGCGAGCGATCACATCGTCGGGAAAGGTCTCGTGGGAGGAGGGATGTTGGATCGGGGCAAGATGGGAATGACAGAGATAGACCAGGGCCATCGAATAGGCGCGAAAGAGAGTCCAGTGCTAGGAGGGGATCGACTCGTGAGGATAAGTCTTGGTTGCCATTTTGGCGCACGCGAAAAGACCAATTGGAGGGACAGAAATGAAGAGAAGCATTTGAGTTGGATATAATAAATCGCTCATTTAAATACAATATATCTGATTGCCATTCTTTCATTTATTCATTTATACAATCTATCATTTTACCCATAAACATTTCTTATGCATCATTCCTTATGCATGTGCTACTTAAAAGAGTCTCCAAAGGGAGTCAGCAGTCTTTGTTGCCTTGAAGCGACCGTACCACCTCACAACAGGCCACATCATCAACATGGCCAACGCCCAAATGCCGAGGAATGCAAAAGGATTCTCGATGCCATCTGTGACATCAGGGTTCATGGGCTTCGGCCTTCCTGTATCATAGCCAACCATGTATACCCAGAAAGCACCAAAGCCAAAGACGAAGAACATGTGCACGATATAAAAGAACAGCGCAGCGCGTCCAAAGTCAATCAGCATGGTGAATCGGCTTGCCACTCTTGTGGGGATGCCGCGGAAGATGGCGAGCAGGAACAAGTTACCAGCCATGGTGAAAGCCCAGAATGCGACATCAGGAGGGTACTTCATGATGTAGAAGAAGGACTGGACCGAGACAAGGTACTGGTTGCGGTCGGGGTGGTCGACGTGAGCAGGTGTCTGGAGACATCCTTCGGAGAGATTGCCAAAGTGCGCGACGCGCGTCAGAACAAAGAGGAGAAAGAAGAACAGGCCTGCGACGAAATGGCACAGAGAAGAAACTCGGGCGTTCCATGTCTTCATGACGTCGATGCGGCCGTACAGCAGTCCCAGGATGGCGAAAGATACCCATGCCATGGGTGGGAAGACAGACATGACGCGCGGCGTAATAGTGGTCCAGAACCAGAGGCCGAACCAGGGATTGTGGGATACAGCAGGGCCATCGGAAGGACCGCCGCTGTTGTCGCTAGAATGGATTGTTGCGTGGTCCTGGAACTCGCAGTGGCCGTGGGTTGGCGAGAGCCAGATGTTCCACCAGATCGTCACCAAACCAAGCGCTGCAAGAAGAACATTGTGCGCATGCCATGAGATGCTCTCTGCACGGCTTGTCTTCTTGATGGGTGAACCTCCCAACAGCGCTTCATTCTCCTCATCATCTTCCTCCTCAGGGAAGAAGCGAGCAAGAGCACTGGCCAGAAGAGGCTCTGTCGAGTCAATCGCCAACCACAGCATACCAGCAAGGAAGTAATCGATGGCGAGCGAGAACAAGACGGCGTTCATGAGCCACACCTTGCCCAGCGTCATAACGAAGCCCATGACAAAGTTTGCCAGGATCAAAACTCCCGTGCGCACAGCAAAGTACCGCGCGATTCGCAACTTGGACCAGCCGAGCTTCGTGCGAGATCGTCCGAGGTACACTACTCCCACGCCCAGAAGCAGCGTGAAACCCGGCGCGCAGAGATGTGTAAGCGTGCGGATAAAGTATGCGAAGTCTGTGTTCCATTCCTTGATGGGCAGGCCGTCCATCTCGGTCTCGCGGCCTGTGCCGTGGGACCAGCTGTTGAGGGCGAGACCCATGTGGTCCATGGCCATGAGGAGCATCAAGAGACCGCGGAGCAGATCGGGTGGGAGCGCGCGGGAGCTCGGGCTTGTCGGCTTGGATGGTTCGGGGGGTTCTGGTGTGGGTTCGACATGTTGGATGTCTGGTAGCTCAGCGGAACGGTCGGGTGGGAGAGTGCCATAGGCGATGAGGTGGCCGAGACGTTGGTCGGAGGAAGAGCCGTGGTGGACAAGATTGGAGGGTCTTCGTGGTGGGGGAGGAGGAGATCGGGGAGACCTTGGAGGAATTGGTGGAGGTGATCTCGGAGACCTTGTAGGAGGAGGTGATCTCGGATCATAAGGTAAAACGGGAGACCTCGAACCGGGGGATCGTGGGTCAGCCATTGTTGCTGTTGCTTATAGCTAGCTGCTACTATTCAACTCTGAGTAGAGTTGTTTTTGTAGACAAAGAGAAAAGAAAAAGAAAGAGGAAAAAAAAGAGAGCAAGAGGAGAAGAGGAAAGGCGAGGGTATATCATCGTTTCGGGTAGGTCGGTGTGTTTCGTCTCGACCGCCCCCCCGATAGTCCGACTGACCGCGACTTCGGCATCATAGATTCGATTCTAGAAGCTGATTTGATTATTAACCGGGCGGACTTGGAGGCTGGAGCTTGAGAGAGAGAAAAAAAAAGATCCTAGTCGCAACGATTGCGGAGATTGATTGTTAAGCGAGACTAGTGTCGAGCTGGCGGGTGTTCGCTGTCTAGCGTGTTTGACAGTTGGCAGGTTGGCAGTTTTCGCATTGGGTTGATTTGCTGGCAGTGAATGCAATGTGTTGATAGTAATAAGTGGCGAGATTAATAGAGATGGTGTTTTTGAATTACAGATGCTTGGGTCTGAATGAATCCGATGGAGTGGCCCATGGTGAACTGTAAGACATATGTTGTGGACGACATGGGGTTGAAACGGGGGCGACGTCATAGTCCGCAGCGCTTACAAACGATGAATACCAGTAAACAGATTAGTAGCTACAGAGAAGCTAGGAGGTAGGTAGCTATTAGCCTCACAGGTTGAGTTTCTCGACAACTTAGACTTCCTGCTTGACACTGTCCATCTGTTTACACACTTCGTTGGGCTGTCATTCGACGTAAAAGAATCTTCATCTCTAGCTTCACTCAAAACTGACTCTCATCCCTACCCAAATATGTCTCAAAAACACCAATGCAAGTAGGGACCGGAATAAAAGATACGTTCATCCCGTTAGGAGGAACCTCAAAAAAATACCCGCCCGCCTACCGCTCATGTGGGGTGATTTGTCGTTCAAGCTAAGGATGCAGAAGATCATCAGCATCTAACGTGGCTGGGTTCGTTGTTGGGTTGTGACAGTTGGGTAGATATCCTTGGTGTTGCGTCGCGGCTGGATGACTAGGCATTGCGCGTACAGGTCGCGTATCTTGGATTTGCTGGCGGGGTATGACATCTTTCCATTCTCTCTTATTCTTGAGGATAAGGAGAAATAGAGATGGTTCTAGCGGTATTACTCTAAAGTCTCGTATCTAGAATGTTTCTCTGCGAAAGTCCTACAAAGACGGAGTGTCCTCGGGATAAGATGTTTCCATGTGATTCGAAGGACAGGCGGTGCAACCAACCAAGTAAACAAACTACCTATTCACGCCCAAATTTCTTCTCTTGACGCCCATTTCATCACAACAATCACACCATATCCACCCTCCCGATCTTCTGGGCCCGTGACTGTTCATACAAGGATTCAGTATGCCTCTGACATCTCATCGTGCAGAGAGCAGCGGGGCAACTTCCCAGACCCAACCAGCAAGCGACTCTGATCTTCACAAGGATTTGCTTTTTGCAGCCTCACTTTATTATTTCTTTTCTCGAGGGAACTCTTTATAAGAAGATGACACCCTCAAAGTAACCAGGTAGGCTATTCGCATTCACAATAGGGTGACTCATAACATAAGGCACCTATCAGACCATCTTTTTACCCGCCACAAACAAGCAAGGATGTAAGCCACGTCGCAAATTCAGGTACGGGCGCAGACGGACGATCCCCCACTCACACCATGTGAAAGTATTGCCTGTCTTGCGGTGTGATGAGGGTCATTCGTCATGGCGAGGCTTTTCTCTCACTCTTGGCGAGGTCTTTTCTTTCGTTTTTAAATCATAATAAACCTTGAGGACTTTTCGATCTTAACGACTTGCTATCGAATCCTGATTAGGACAGGGAGTGCATGTGGAGACAGAGAACATCGGTTGCGTGCGGAGAGCCAAACACCAGGAAATATATACTTCGCTTCACATAGATACCTCTTGGGTTCCCCAGTCCATCTTTGCTATAAACCCATGTACCTACGTATAAGGTAACAAAGAATGTTACTACCAACAAACAAACAAAATCATCGACCAATCACTATATTTAATACCCCACAATTTATAGCAAGATGGCACAACACAATATAAAAAGTATATTTTAATGACACTAGCCTGGAAATATTATTGTTAGATATCTTTTAGTTGTGTTTGCTCACTTGAGATAGTTTCTCTTTGTTTTCACATAGAAGTGTGGGGTTGGCAACCTTGAGATACTTGGGTATATAATAAATACAAGTTCATCTCGCATGATTTGACTCCTAATATCGAATACATCATATCCAGAGGTTCTTTCTTAAATTCATCCAATAACAACCTTGTATTCAGAGGCAAAACGTATCCCACAGTCCAACCATTCACATTCATACCCAAAAGCCACACTTTTCAACGAGATGCTGTCTTCTTTGTTCTGCAAAACCCCTTGATTCGAGAAAAACAAGTTTGGCTTCCCTTGCCCCCAGTCTGTTGCATCTCTCGCTCAAACACAAAGCAACAGCCTCTTCTATCATACGCAATACACTCACTGTACCTGCCTTGAATTGTATATCTTTCGATCTGTGTCTCTTCATCATGGCGGCAACTCTCTCTATAGACTCTGCTACCAGTTTTCCTGCACCTCCATTTGACACTATTCACACTAACACCATGTCATCTAAGCAATCTCAGCCGACTAGTGGTGATACTATCAACGCTGAGAGTACAATGTTCGTCCCTCAGACGCCGACAACCAAGGCACTGAGAGACCAATGCATCACTCAACTAAACAAAGATTCCGTCTTTGCACCGGTCAATCTGGATCACCTTCTGAAACTGCTGAGGGACCATCTCCCTATCAGATCTAACGAGGTGATGCCGTCGGATTTTCTTGGAACAAAGCCCATGAGCAACAAGCCACATCACATACCGGAGAAGTTCTTGACGCCTATGTTTCATTCTCTAGATCACCATTGGACCCTCGTCTTTGTCAGCAAAGAGGGTGAGGGTTCCAACAAAGCATATGTCAGAGCACAGCATTATGATCCTACACCCAACACCCGCCACGATGACAATGTCAAAAAGAAGCTTCAGGATTGGATGGGGCTGCACTATGGGAAGGCAATGGAGTTGAAGTTTGAGCTGATTGTAAGTTCAAATCGTGTGCTGTATGTTGTTCTTCCTGCTAATTCACTCAGTCTGGTCCTGTCCATACCCCCGAACAACGTTCTTTGAGCGGGCAATTCGTTGTCATGGCGGCGAATGAGATTGCCAGATTTGAGAAGATCATATCAAAGCCCGAGAAATGGAATTATGAGCCAAACCCGTTTATCATGGGCCTTTTGGATGGTGAGCACGTGGCTACCAGACAACTGAGTCAAGAGTCGTCGCTGTTTGTCCCGGATGACACTCCAATTACGCAAACAAAGACATCGAGTCCCACCACGCCTGCGCCCCGGCCCAAGACGTCCTCCTCCAAGAAGAAGAAGCTTGAGATCCCTCCTTTTAAGAATGACTGTTTGACTCCTAAACCGCGTACGCCAGCGCCACAGTCTCCTCTAGAGAGTCGCAAGCGTATTACTTCATCGCCTGCGACTAGGCGGATGGCTACAGATATCAAGGCCAAGATAGGCTCCCCAACGCCGTATAAACGTGTCAACGATGCACATCACAGTTCAGAACCTGACTCGAAGCGACGCCGGGTCGAGGTTGACATGGGCGACAGAACGAGGGAGATTGTCTCATATCTCTGTGATCAGGAGCTTCCAACGGAGGCTACTTCAGTAGAGGAAAGCGACATGCGCATCGCAGAGCTCCGTAACTGTGAAAAGAGGTATGAGGAGGAAAACGAGGCTTTGAATCATAGCAACGCGCAATATGCGCTGCATGAGAATAAACTCGACAGCGTTTCCAAAGAGTGTGATTCGCTCCAAGCTGAAATCGACGAGCAAGAAAAGGCGATAGGGGCGGCGATAGGGGCATACAACGCCCAGGTCCCTGGAGTCAGAAACGCCTGGCAAGACAAGATGCTGGCTGCGATGCGCGGTGTTTTGGAGCCTGAGAAGATAAATCTCGAGACCAAGTCAGTCGAGAAGCGTCAAATAAACGAGACTCTCAAGTCAGCGGGCGAGGAGCTTCTGGCGCGACAAGGCCAAGTCGCTGTGGCCATGCAAGAGAAGTTGTCGGCGGATTATGAGGCCCAAAAGGCTGCTGAGTGGGAGGAGATGAATGCCATCCTACGTGATGCCGCGAGGAACTTGAAGGAGTGTAAAGACCGTTTGGAAAAGTCTGTAGAGGCTGGGGATTGGTTGTCGGATTTTGAAGAGAGACGACGTCAGAGACGAAAGGAAGAAACTGTCGTTGTTAATTATGGGAGCGATATATGAAAAAGGTGAGAATACTCTGAATATGTTGGAGTTCAATTGAGGTTTTCTGGCAGGTAAATGATTATTTACATATTTTGAGACTGATCTGTTTAATCAATACTAGTTGTAGCATGTTCTGAACTGGAGATGCAGTGACGGGAATAAAAAAAAGAGGGGTTTTGTTTTGGAGAGGAGCTCATCCAGAAGACCAAAGCTCCTCCCGGGATCCGGCAATTCGGGCTGTTGACAACAGCCGTTCAGTCTAGGTAAGCTACTCTCACTGACAGCTGCTCTCGCGAACAGCACAAGCCATCCAACATTTTTTTAGCGTCTGCGTGGGGTCATGGTCATGGTAATGGTCATCGGCAGTGAGCAAACAAAAAGAAACAGAGATGAGATGAGATGATATTCCCCAGGTTCCGTCCCTGTAGTATAACCCTGACCCTGTAACATTGGCATGGGTCACAACAAGTCTGGTCTCCCCAACGAAGCCAAATACCAGGAAGACAGTAGCTCAAGACAAATATTACACACGGTAATTGTCAATTGATAATGACTCTCTACGGAGTGTCCTCGGAAATGTCTCGCCCTTTAAAAACTGCCGGGCAAATCACGGCTACGTACGGGCCGTCGACCGAATCTTGGTCGTTATCATCGTCAGTGGAGGTTCCAAAAGTTAATTGATACTAGTGACTTTTTTCCCAAAAAACCAAGGCAGGGCGAACAGACAACAGAAAAAAAAAGAAAGGTTTTATCGTCAACTCGACTCAACAAATTGGCATCCAATCTCTCAACCTTTCGGCATCTGTCCGTCCCAAATTTACCTACCACCACCAACTTGCACCAGTACAGCCCGACAAGACTCCCTGTATCACTCCCCAACAGTGCCACTATCTTGTACCACAGAAGCTCTACTACTGCAGGTGCTTTGTCCACTTGTCACATCCATCTATCCAATCCCACCCACACCGTGCATCTCGTCCGGGTTCTTTATCGCGCCATTCTTCCCGCGCTCCAGTGGATATATGCCCATAATGTTTTCCTCTCGGCTCGCTTCATTTTCTCTCCGCTCATCGGCCTTTTGTTCCTCTCCCATCGCTTCAACTCTTTCTTCTCGCTCCATTTCAGCTGCTGCTGCTGCTTGCTTCTCACAAACGCGCTTCCATTCTTCTTGTTCCTCTTCCTCCTCTTCTTCGTCATCATCCTCCTCCTCCGCTTCAAAATCCCCCTCGTGGCGCAACATGGCTGAAAAGGACATTACAAAGTACCTCCAGCAGAGCCACGACCGGTTGTTCGTCAACAACCGCGAGTGGGCTGAGAACAAGGCCAAGGTCAACCCCGACTTCTTCAAGAACCTCGCCGCCGGCCAGGCCCCCGAGTACCTCTGGATCGGATGCGCCGACTCGCGCATCCCCGCCGAGCAGATCTGCGGCCTCGAGCCCGGCGAGGCATTTATCCACCGCAACATCGCCAACCTCGTCTGCAACACTGACCTCAACGCCATGGGCGTCATCAACTACGCCGTCAAGCACCTCGGCGTCAAGCACATCATCGTCTGCGGCCACTACGGCTGCGGCGGTGTCAAGGCCGCCATGACACCCCAGGACCTGGGTCTGCTGAACCCCTGGCTGCGAAACATCCGCGACGTGTACCGCCTTCACGAGAAGGAGCTCGATGCCATTGCTGACGAGAGCGAGCGATATGACCGGCTCGTCGAGCTCAACGTCATTGAGCAATGCCGCAACGTCATCAAGTCTGCCGACGTTCAGCAGTCATGGCACGAGAACAAGTACCCCATCGTTCACGGATGGGTGTTTGGGTTCAAGGACGGTCTGCTCAAGGATCTTAAGATTGACTTTGAGGCGGTGCTGGGCGATATCCAAAAGATTTACAACCTTGTTGACAAGAAATAATTGGGGGGTGGAGCGATTTGGCGTTGATAGAATGAGAATTACAATACCGTTTCAATGTAGCGATAGAGTATCATGGCTGACTCTATGTATGTCCAGAGAAAGCGATAGAGTACCGTGGCTGACTCTATGTATGTCCAGACGAAAGCTGTACATGACAAGAACAAGTCAATGTCAAACCGAGGGTGGACGTCCACCTTTTAAACATGACAGTAGCGTTATCCTAAGTGCCTGATATGCAGGGATATCACAAGTCCTCAGCCCTACAAGTAACTGTAACAGGGACCACGGCTTGGCTCGACCGCCGATATGACGGTCTGGGCCTTCAAGGTGTCAATGGCGATGCTAGTAGGATTGTGTCGGTGGCGCCAACAACCCTTGAGTTTAGTAAAGGGACAGATGTAAGACTTATTTACTCTTTTTATAAAGCAAACAAAGTTAAATGCTCCCATAATTGATCTTGTTTGCGTCTTTGATCAGTGAATTCTCATCATCAGAACGACCGTCACGTGACCACCCTGTCGGGATGCAACTCCACACATCGTACGATTTTCCACATATCCCTAGGGATTTGCATCGCATCCCTTGTAAGAGTTTGACTCTCAACCCCAGATACGGATTATTGTTCTGAGTGCCGGATTCGAGATTGACGAGGGTTATTAGTCTGTGTGGAGGGTCAAACCCGGAAGAGGAAGGTTATTTGGTGATGAGGAATGGGCGTGTTTCTTAACGTGTTCTGGAACCGATATGGACATTGGTGGGTATGGGCTCGCGTGCGTCTTGCACATGTCAATAAACTACCTGCGTATAATAACGATGCTTCACACTTATCTCAACGGTGATGCATAACTGGGCTTGGTACATAACTTTGAGGTTCGATGTTGCTGCGATAAAAGAATGCTAGGTTCTATGGGCTAGGAGACAGACCTTGATGACCAGTTCGAGTGAGGTCCCTCGATGTAGCCATCCTTCTATACTGGCTTCTGTGGATCAGAATTAATTATTTGACTGTACCTGACCACACCCACTCAATTAGAAGAATAGATACAGAGTACTACCAACTGCAGATTACTAAATCGCCCATCTATGTTGTTTGTGGTGTTGTTTGTGGTGGCGCTACGTCTTGTGAAGCTACGGATAGTCGCGGATGAATCACGACATCAATGATGCCATGAGTTTGACAACATCCTGTCGCACCATTCATCTAAAGTCAGATATATATAACCAACATGTCATAGTATCGTTCCATTTCTTTAAATTTATTCTAAACTCTTCATTTCTTAATCCTGCCGCTTGTTACGTCGCTTCGACCTTGCACTGTGCTCTTTGTTGTTAAGATGCTCATCAGTTCGCGTTTTGCCCACTTCAATCAGTCAATCACACCCAACCCAAACACGCTCAAGCTTGGTAAATGTCAAATGAGCGAGCAAGTATAAAATCTGAGAATTCACCTAATTACAGCATACTTATTACTCATTGCAAATTATGACCAGCGACAGAACCCGTTTCTCACTTTCAACAATTGCGTCTTTGTTTACCCTACAGGGACACGATGAGAACAACGTCCCGCAACCCAACGCCCCGTTGATTAATGCATTGCAATCAATTTAGCTAGACTACGGATACATCGAAGCCCAATCGAGAAATGTTTCCTTCCAATTTATGACCAACCCGCTCATCCTTCGGTACTGCAACACCACAACCTCGAGATCCCTCAACACCACCGCGTCGTATACATGACCCCCAATTGCGCTTCTCTTCTCAACAACAAATCATTATAAATGACCCGGTCTGGTGGTCTAGTGGTATGATTCTCGCTTAGGGAAAACCCTATAGCATTGCTTGCGAGAGGTCCCGGGTTCAATCCCCGGCCAGACCCTTTCTTTTGCTGATTGCGCCTCTGAGCTGTCTGTCAGTGGTGACCTGCTTTTTGCCCCGGGGCGCATATTGATTGTGTTAGTGATGGAGGGTGGCTGTTGTGTCCTTGTTGGTGCTATTGATCGAGCAAGGGACTAAAGAGGATGATGCCTTCTTTGTCTTTCAATTTGGTCCCATTTGATGTGTGTCATGCGGGCTGAGTTCCTTTCATTCACTGCTTCAATACAACAAAAAACTACAGACGAGTCATTCCCTTTCCCCCTTTGCCATTGTTTAACTAACCTATTCATAGATGACCTTGTTTGTCTGCTTGTTGCCGTTTGATGGTGTGGAGCTCGGGCAATTAGCACGCGCCATCAGCCGTCGCGTTAAGCCCTGTCCTTGTAATACGTAACAGAAAACCTGATCTTTGTTTGCTGCCAAGACGTAATAATTAGCACAGTTCATGCCCCTCGAGACACGCAAGTCTGCTCGGTTATTTGCAGTGCCATAATCTCGAGTCCCTAAATTTCTGTCACCCCCCAGTCTAGGTTGTAATGTGTAATGTGAAAACGCATCATGGGTTTGGCCTGAGACCTTGTCACTCTAACAAATTGAACCTGATGCAAACGAAAAAAAAGTAAACAACACACATTCATTTATCTCCCCATTCATATCCGCATTTCCCACGTAAGACAAAGAATCAAGTAGAGACACGTATTTAGCAACACCCCTTCCGTCCTTTCAACCTTGTCATCGCGTTTACATACGTGCATTGATCGAATTGTTCTTTGTCATCGAGCTAGACCCTTTTTTTTTTTTCCTCTGCCCTGTTTTTTTCCTCTTTGTTTTCTCGCGATGAACGCGCTCTTTGGCTTCCTCTCGTCACCGCTTAAAAAGCAATCCGAGAGACCATCATCCGACACCATGCCTGTTCCTGCTTCACAGTCGCGAACTTTATCGCCCAGAGACCATCGAATCTCCAAACGCGCCTCGGACCGTTTTTCAGAATCGGAAACCCGCAGCCCTGTAAGTGCCCAACTGTTGATGCATCTGCCCGACCACCGATGCGCCCTGCCGCTGCCTTCGCGACTGCCTCAACAATTGTAGACTAACTTTTGAATAGCGCTCGCGACTCAGCAACGTTCCTTCTCCATCATCTGTACACGATACCACTGCCGATATCTCCATCACCAGCACAAGGCGCGAGACCATCTCTACAATGCCACCTCCCTCCAAGACACCACAGCGAAGATCGATGGGTAACACCCAGTCATCACCCGCCCTGAGCCGTAACACCGTGTCTCGACGCGTCGCATCCTCCCCACGAGAACGACCGTCGCCTAGAAGGCAACCGTCAGTGGAGCTTGGCGAGGATTCCATCACCAGCGGGTACAATGATACCAACCACTCTCCCGCCATGTCAAACAGAGCCAGTGCAAAGAACTCTCCTGCCCAGTCTGTTAGGAGCAGACGATCCAGCGTCAAGAACTCCCCCGCTACATCCAGCGCCAGAAAGCATGCGACTATGAAGCCTAACTTTACGGCGGTGAATGATGGTCGTTCGGAGCGCTCTTCTCCCAGGAATCAACCTAGACCTAGACGGTCGCAAGTTGTCGTTGAGGAAGAAGAGGTTCTCTCAAGAGAGGAAAATGGAGTAGAGGAAGAAGAGGTCTTCTCAGGAGAGGGTCAGGGAGTTGAGGATCAGCAATCAGACCAAGAGGCCCTCGAGCAAGAAGAACCCGAACAAGAAGAGTCCGAAGAGGCCGAGGAGGAAGACGACCAAGAGCACCAATTCAAGCGCATCATGGACTATCGCTGGGTTGACGACAAGATCGAACTTCGTGTTGAGTGGAGTGACGGCGAGCGCACATGGAGCGACGAAGAGATTTTCCACCAAGATAGCCCCGAAGCCCTCTTTGACTTCTGGCGCAACCAACCCGGCGGACGACCCGAGAATCCCAACGACCCAGGCATCTATCTTGTCTTTGCCATCCGCAAACACAGAACCTTCCGCGGTAAGAAGCAGGTCTTGGTCGAGTGGCTGGGCTACGACAGTTCGGAACAGACCTGGGAGAACCAAAGCTATATTGAGCAGGTTGCCAAGGAGCATGTTGACGACTACATGAGCAAGCTTCAGGGAACGGACAAGGTTAAGCCTAAGACCAACACTAAGGCCACTTCAACATCTAATGGTCCATTGTCGAAGAAAAAGGGGATTGCAAAGCCTGTCGCCAGAGGCAGGGGTAGACCCCCCAAGGCTGCGACGAAGCCAACTACCCAAAAGACTCAAGGCAGGACAAGAGTCACCAAACGCTAGGTCAAGGTCGGCCAGATTCAGCATATGTTTAGACTGTATACTAGGACGGTTGTCAAAACTTGTTGCGGGATGCGAGGTGGTTTCGTTTTATTGGATGTTTTAGAAACAAAAATTAGGTACATTGTCTTATGACGGGATGATTCTTTTTAGTAGTTCATTGAGTATGCGAAGTAGCATCTTTGCTTTGTTTATCTTAATCCCCTGCGGTCTTTTATTTCCTTTGTATTGTAGAGGACTAACATCTTGAGTAATTAATATCTTGAGAATTAAGTGTATATAAATCCATAATCTTGAGCTATTATTAAATAGTTTATATTCCTGATGTTGTAGGTGAGGTGTTCTGCTTGTAAACTCCGTATGAATGCGGAGTTTTGGTTGCTGACTGGGCCCCATCAGAAGGAATCCTTCATCAGCATGGGTCTGACTGTATCCATCACGTATAACTCTCTCAATTCCTCTTCATCTTTTCTTCTCCAAACCAACATAATATTATTAAAAATGGCTTCTTCACCCAATATTTCCTATCGCATCCCTACAATCATCATTCTCGCCGTCCTCGCCATCTTCGGCCTTGACGCGCTCCTCCTCCAGCTCGAACGCAATGGCTACATGGACATGTCACGCAACATAATTCAAGACCCTCTACCTCGCTTCTTACCCGATACCGACAGATTAATCCTCAAGCGATACACGGGAATTGGCCTTCTCGATGATTTCTTCGCCTTTTCGAACATTGTCTGGGCGAGCGTCACGGACGGTTCGAGGCCGGAAGTGTCGCTTTTCATGATTTGTTTTGGAGGGCAGCTCATCGCTACGTTTATGGTGTTTGTCATTGAAGCGCAGAGAACTATTGGATGGAGTCCTCTTGTACTCAAGTAAGTTGTTCACTGTCTGAGATGAGTTTCGTGTGCTGACGAGGTATTGTAGTGGTGCTGTCTGGCTGTGGGTTATCCAGTCCGTTGGCTTTGGCTTTGTCGCGCCGGTATACTACATCGTGCATCTCCTCTTCACTTCCAAGGTGTCATATTCACAAAGCGTTCATATTCGCGACTATCTCACTCTTCACACTGTCTTTCCGTCTTTTTTTCTGGGCTACATTGTTCCCTGTATTTTCCTGGTGTATCCGTTCTCCAACTACAATGTCCGACAGTGGTCCAACGCCGTCTGGTCAATGGCTCCCTTTTACATTTTTATCCTGCAGACTGTCTTCACTGGTATTCTAAAGAGGATTAGTGTCGGACAGGACGCGAATAGGTCAAGGGTTATGCTGGAGAAGGCTGCTCTGAGACATGCCTACGGCTTTGCCTGGAACATCGCTGTCGTGAGCCAAATGACCACCTACGCAGTCCTCATCGCAGCGAGCGCTTTTCCAGGCCTATTCCCCAAAGGTATCGCGGCGTCGTTCACCATGGAAAAAGTCTTTGGTCCCGATGCAGCACCGCATACGAACAAGCCCATGTCCAGCGCTGGAGCTGCCATGCATAACTTTCTCATCTACGATTTCGCTACCGGTTCTGTCGCGGGGCTTATCTGGGGTCTTCAGCAGCTTTTGGAGGTGAAGCCTGAGTTGAGGAGTGGGGAGGAGAGGACGAATCTTGCTAGGGGAGTTGTTACGAGTGTTTTGCTTTCGGGACCTGGGGGTGCGCTTGTTGCGTTGATGCAGCATCGCGATGAGTCTGTTTTGAGTGCTGAGGCCAAGGCTGAGAAGTCAAAGTGATTACAGCCATCGAATCAATGGGAAATTGGAATATATTGAGCTAGGGACATGGGATATTTTTAATCTTTATCTAAGCCTTCTCCTCTCTATTCTCGCCCAATGGAACATCTAGTCCGTGACGTCCGCTGTAGCCAGACACTTCAGCTGGCTTCCATCCATTCTTCTGCAACAACGTCTCATCTTTAAGGCGATACATTTCAACCTTGAGGGGACGGCAGCACTTGATCATCTCCTCTTCACTATCCTCTCCAAAACCCCAAAGAGAAAGATCACCACCAGGACACGTACCTACCCACATTAGCATATAAACTTCATTCATTTTGGGACAAAGACTTACTCAACGCCATCAAAAGATCTTGCTCAGCCAAAAACTCAATATGATCGCCCTTCTCCGCCGGACAAGGATTCATAAAGTATCTCCCCTGCTCATCTAACCCAGTGACCTGGAAAATATTAATCACATCATGCACATCCTGCTCGTTCAGGCCAAATGGAAGAACCGCGCGGGTTAGGTTGGAATGGCATTGGAAGTTATACTGGCCCCCACTGAGAACGGTGTTAATGTAGGGATCACATCGCGTGCCGAGCAAATCGTGTACGCGACCACCATGCTCGTCAGTGCCGTACCAATCCAAGCTGTCTTTGATGATGGTCGCTAGAGGACGCATGTATGGTAGGTTGGACCAGAGACGGTCATAAGTTGAGACGTGGGAAGCGTGGAGCTGCTTTGTGCGACTTGCCCAAAAACGTTCGCGGGGATTGTGGGCGTTCCAGATGTTTAAATCGCCTGTGGGTGTAAGTGAGCAAACCACATCAATTGTCTCTCATTTTATTCTTACCAACTTGCGGTCCTTCGGGGGTACTAATCTTTACGATTGTCCCAGCAGGTGCCTTCCATGCTTTTCCGGAGCGAATGGGAAGAGTAAACTCTTGGATGAGCTCGCGGGGTGCATCGCGGATGGTAGAGTAAAGGGTCTGATCGACGGTGAGGACAGAGCCGGGGCCCGGAAGATAAGCCGGGACGGGCTTCTTGATGGGTTTTCTGTTCTTGAGACGTTCGGCACCGGTGGAAGACATTTTTATTTTATTTAAATTTGGATATTTGTTTATTAAAGGGAGAAGTTGAGATACGAGGCTTTTACACTCGTTCTTGGGTTTTGTAGGTGGAACCTTTGATGCAGCATCAGTCATCTACGGCTATAAGTCGGGGTGGGTATTCCATTCTCATCTTGAATCTAGTTGTAATATAGACTATCCGTATAGAGTGATTGTATGCGCGGACATTTAGCTGTTCTCTACAGTAGATATAATGTTGTGACTACGCCATCACATTGCAATCAAGCGTTCACCCTGCAATGCGACTTCGGCAGTCGGATTACGCTCGGCTTTGTGAAGACTCATTGAGCATACCACTTAAACACATTATTCTTCCACTGAGGCGATATACAAGGTTGACATCCAGGGATGTATCAGTCCATTGACCAAATTGCGCTATTCCGTCTGTTAATTGTGGCATGGAATAAACATGTCAATATGACAGCAATTCGACACACCGTAGTGTCAGCATTAAATATGACTAGTCTGAGATCCTGAAGCTATTACGGTGCTGTCATTTATCCATTCAATTAAACCTCCAATAGCTGTTGCAAATAAACACATCTCATGTTTTAATGACTCCACGCCGGCCGGTAACGCTCAACGTCTCTCGTCTGGGGGTCAGACCATCGTCTCTGACGTCGAATACGTCACGTGGCACAAATTCTTTAAAAACCTTCTGGTCTGCCCCTCATTGCCCCTCCATCGCCCAACCCACCCCGCCTTATGACTTGAAGTCTTGCCCTGCTTTTAGCTTCTCAATCACCAACCACCCTCCCGAAAACATCAATCATGTCCGAAGAAGCAAAGCCAGTCGTCCCCGAAGAGGGCGCTCCTCCCGCTGAGGGCGAGGCCGGTCCCTCCAAGAAGGCCCTCAAGAAGGCCGAGGCCAAGGCCAAGAAGGAGGCTCTCAAGGCCCAGCGCGCCCTTGAACACGCTGCCACACAAGCTGCCGCCAAGATGAGCCTCGAGGACGATCCCGCAAAGGATAGCTACGGAAACAAGCAGGTTACCTCCGAGTCCTTCAGCAGCGACGCCCAGGAGGTCGAAATCCGAAACCTCGACGAGTCGTACGATGGAAAGACCGTCATTGTCCGTGCCTGGCTCCAGAACTCGCGTGTTCAGAGTGCCAAGATGGGCTTTGTCGAGCTTCGAAAGGGTGGAAACTGGGATATTCAGGGTGTCATCATGGCCTCTGACAAGGAGCCTGTTGTTAGCAAGCCCATGGTCAAGTTTGTCACCAGCATCAGCCCCGAGAGTTTCGTCGTTGTCCAAGCTACCGTCAAGAAGCCTCTCGAGCCCGTCAAGAGCTGCCGCGTTTCCACTCTTGAGCTTCATATCAACAAGTGCTACGTCCTCGCCCCTGCTCCTGCTGTGCTTGGAATGACCATGGATGCTGCTAGCCAGCCCATTGTCAACTTCAGCGACGAGAGCAAGGCCGGTGAAGAGGCTGAGAAGCCTGCCGAGCCCACCTCCACCATTCCCTCCGCCAGCATGCTTACTCACCTAGACAACATTGCCATGCACAAGCGAACCCCCGTTCAGCAGGCTATCGCAGACATCCGTATCGAAGTCAAGCGACTCTTCCGCAACTACCTCGAGCCCCGCCACTTTAAGGAATTCGAGCCTCCCTGCCTTATCGGTGCCGCCTCCGAGGGCGGTGGTAACGTTTTCCGACTCCCTTACTTCGGAGAGGAGGCTTTCCTCGCCCAATCTCCCCAGTTCTACAAGCAGTTCGAGATTGCTGGAGGTCGTGAGCGCGTTTTCAGCTCTGGTCCTGTTTTCCGTGCTGAGAACTCCAACACTCCTAGACACATGACCGAGTTCACTGGTCTTGATCTGGAGATGGAGATCAAGGACTCTTACCTCGAGGTTCTTGACGTTCTCGAGGGTGTCCTTCTGTCTATCCTCCGTGGAATCCACGGTAAGTGCAAATAACAGCCGCGAAAAGACATTAGCTAACCACGTTCAATTGCAGAGCGATGCGCCACCGAGATTGAGACTGTCCGATCCGTTTACGGCTCCGAGCCCCTCCTCCTCCCCGAGCCCGGCAAGGAGGTCCGCCTGACCTTTGCCGACGCCCAGAAGCTCCTCAGAGAGGAAGGCCCTGCCGAGTTCGCCAACGTCCGCGACGACGAGGATATGAGCACTCCCCAGGAGAAGGCCCTGGGTGAGGTTGTCCGCAAGAAGTACAACACCGACTTTTACGTCATCGACAAGTTCCCCGAGACCGCTCGACCCTTTTACGCCAAGCTCGACGACGCTGGTACCACAATTGGAGATGGCGTCCGCGTCACAAACGCTTTCGACATGTTCATCCGAGGACAAGAGGTTCTTTCCGGTGGTCAGCGTGTCAGCAACCCCGACGAGCTCGAGGAGCGCATCCGCGCCAAGGGTATCGACCCCAAGAGCGACGGTATCAAGGAGTACCTTGCCGTCTTCCGACAGGTCGGTGTTCCCGCCCATGGTGGTGGTGGTTTCGGTCTCGACCGTATTGTCGCTTGGGCTCTGGCTCTTCCCAGTGTTCACCTTGCGGCTTACTACCCCCGTACACCCAAGCGACTTGCGCCATAAGGCAGTGCATTCGTTTCTGGGTATGTTTAAAAGATTGGTGCTGTAGATCGTGTAGGGCGTATGATGTTTGACGTGTGTTCATCTAGTTTACATACAGACGTATATAATAAACAAGCTTGATATACACCTTATGGGAAATTCAGCAATCAATTGATCTCGGTCGTTCATACATTCTAGAAGTAATAGCACATCTACTCTTCCACCCGCTCAAAAGCACAAGTTCATTCATCATCAAGAATTCCACCACCCCATCAGCTTCTGCATCATACTCTCTTCCGTCGTCGAGTCACCAGCCGCCTGGCCATACGAGTCCACAAACGAAGACACAAACGTTCTTCCCTGCAAACATCCCACATTCGACTGCTTCAATTCCCGCCCATCTCTCACAGCCGCGACAAGAATGCAGCTCGTTTCGTTAAACTTAGTCCCAAGATCAAAGCCCGTCTCGAAGCCGGTGACATTCGTTCTACCCATCGGCATCATGGCGCTGCCGGGCTCGTACATATATACATTGTAGGCTTCAATGTCTGTCGCGCCGTTCCAGCTCACATACCCAAGGACTGACTCCCCAACCTTTTCGATGACGAGTGCTGGCGACCATGTTATAGGCGTGCCTGTCCAAACGTCTTTGAAGGCACGATAACTTCGGATTGACTCGTCATGGCCAAAGCGTGCTTGCCAGCGAAGATCATGCCCGCCTTCAGGTCCATACTCGTGCACAACACCACCAGCACCCCAACTCATAAACGAGTTTCCATTGCTGAGTCCAACCTGGTAGCTCCCATCCTGCGTAGCAACCTTTGCGCGATCAGGCGAAAGAATGCGCAAAACCTCTGGCCTCTCATCGACCTTTGGCGGCAGCTTAAGCTTCAGCAGTAAACCCCGCGAATGCGTCTTGGTAATATCCTCGGGACTGTTGTGGTTGTCAAACATGCTTATCACCATTCCTTGCGTTGAAGCCTCCAGCGCGCGAACGTGGTTCTGCCATCGGAAGCGTCCGTGGGGTGGCATGGCGCCAAAGTCGCCGCCCTTGGTGTTTCCTCTTAGTTCCCAGAGGACTTTACCCGTTGAGCGAGAGATGAGAAAGACGGACCAGAAGTTGCGACTGCTGATGAGGAAGGAATCGTGGTTGATGGCTTGGACCGAGTTTAAATTGAAGAAATCGTATGGCGACATTGGTGTACCGCAGCCAGAGGCTGTGATGAGAGGTAGCATGGAATCTTCGGGCCAGAAGTGATCCAGGGCGCTCCAGCTGAAGAGTACTTCTTCCGTCTCAATATCGATCTCGAAAAACATCGAGTCCGACACGAATCCTCGTTCTGAACCGCCCATTGCAGTGAGGTTGTACGAAGTCGTGTTGTAAGCCGTGACCAGAATGGTTCCCCTCGTCGTCAACTCCTGCTCGTGAAAGTCCAATTGCCCCTTGAACTTATGCCCAAACATATTATTGATGATAGCATCGAGGTGAATGATTGTCTTTTCGTACTGATTGTTCATTATGACCACCTCCCCAAATCCATGCGCACCTTTTCTCTCACCGCGCCACACCGTAAGAAACTGCTCATTGTTGATATTCTGCACACGAAAGCCTTCTGAAGCAAGCGGTTGGTCGTCGTGCGCGTATACAAGCTCTGCGTTTTGCTTCATGATAAACGAAGCAGCTTGTGCGATCCCTTTGTCCTCCCCTGTAGACTGCGGTGTGATAAAGACGTATCCTTTTGAGAGTTCGCCCCCGTTGGGGTTCCATTCGATATGAGGTGGGTTATGCGGCGAGCTCTTGAAACGACGGAAAATAAAGGTCTTGTCATTGCTGGGTCTGGTGATTTCGAAGTGACTCCAGGAGCGAAACGTCTTGAAGCCCTTTTTGTCGGTGGTTGATTCATCCTTGACTTCTTTGACTTCGTCTTTTGCCTTTTTCTTGGTGATCACTTCGGGTATAGCTTCTGATCGTTGTATTCTCGATGGTGGTGGTGGTGGGTTGACGTCGTCTGATTGAGGGACCGAGAAGCAGTACCACCAGAATAGAAGGTTGACTGATATGACGATGAATGCGACCTTTTTGGCCCATGGGGACCCAGAGACGATGACCATGATTTTAGCGAAGCATAAAGAAAGGGCTGATCGCGAAGCAAGACAGAGACGCCCAACCGGTGGGCTGGCTGTGATATAAGGGCTATTGGGATGAGATGCAAGGGAGGCGGAGAGTTGCTAGTGGGTAGCAGAATTGTTGACATCCTCAGTCTTGGTATACAAAAATAAATAGTCTAAGAAACATAGTCTAAATGGTATAAATTGACCTACTAATTTCGTCCTTTATGCTTCTAGGGGCCAATATTTCTGATACCGGTCCCTGACAAACAGTTATCCCGTGTATTTTGCACGCTCAACCCTACAGTCTGGAATGAAGCCCCTGTAAAGTAAGACACGCATTCCGCGAAAGCTGTCAAGGGGGCTGAACCAGAACCTCCCTTGAGACTTGGACGGTGGTGATTGGCCATGTTTCAGCTTGAGGATGGGATGTGGAAATAGAGCTGAGGCAAAAGAAATGCGATATATTACAATTAGGGAAATCCCATTGTATTACAGGTTGCACTGGAATTTGCATGTGGCCTCGCTTGAATGATACTTATTAGTTAAGATGAGTACTTTGGTAACCAATGGTAAAGACAAGGTGACAATTCCTGTTCCGATACTGTGATTTATGTGTAAGTTATGGCTTCGTAAGCTTAAGGCACCTGAAATGCCTTAAGCTTACTTATATATAGCTTGAATAGTGTAAATATAGTTAGCGATTGAACCTTTGCGATAGAAGTTTGCTACCTCGAAATCGAGACGTGTAAGTCATGGCGACAATGGCGAGGATGGTAACGAGAATGGTGACCAGGCCTCAGGGTATTAGAAAAATTGACCGCTGAGAACATAAGAGACGAAATTAGTAGGTCATTTTATGCTACTAAAACTATAGCCTTTAGGCTATTTATCTTTATAACCTAAGACTTAGGAGGTTAACTTTTCTACTGCCCAGTAACCTAAAGTTCGATGATTCGCATTTTTTGACGAAAATGGTCAAGATCATTCGACCTGTAATCAAGGAAGTCAAGAAAGAGATCAAGTCCGAGGGGGGACTTGATAGTGAGTCGGTGACACGCAACGCCAAGCTCCGCGCCAATGTCAAGGCTCGAAAGGAGAAGTCTATGGGAATCAAATTTGAGGATGAGGACTCTGATTTTGGACTTTCTGACACTGATGATGGCGAATCTTCTGAAAGCGACAACGAGTCTACCGCTGACGCCGCTGACGAAGATGACGGTGACAGTAGCGGTGGTGACAGCGTTCGTGGTCGGGGCTCTTGTGATGACTTGTGATGTGTTGATGCTGGTGGAGGGAAGAGGAAAAAAACCGGACAGAAGCAACGCATTTTATGCCCAGCTGAACCTTATATTAGGGCAGGGCAAGGCAAGAAAACAGGTCCTGTGTGAGAATTGGAGTCATAATGCTTGAAAAGTGTGATTCATGATGGAAACCTTATCATCAGGGGTTCGTGATCGCGGTGGTGGCACTGTATGGTCAACCTGCCACTCATGAGAGACTGATGAAAAGGCCGCCAAAAATTTGGGTCCTCTCCACGAAGCCGGATAGTACTCAGCTACATGATTGAGAATCATGTTTCGCAGTTCAGCAGGGAGGTGATTCTACGACATGTTTGCGATGGATGGTGAGACGTGTGAGTTGAAAAGAATGACGGGAGGAATGGAGAGGATGGAGAGGATGGAGAGGATGGACAGTCTTTTATAGCGTCAAGGAGCAGTACATAAGATTAGGTTTAAAGAGATTTCTTATGGTCATCTGATAAATGTTATTAAATAAAGTTGAGAGAATATGGAGTTTTCAAGATGATACTTGGTTGAATTCTGAAGGCTTGAACTCAAAAGTGACAATTCTACTTATAACTCAACTTTATATATGGCGACTGCCTAGAGTTTAAATGATTTGAAATACAGATAGAAAAGAGGTGACTGATGTATTCTAGTTGCCTACTGAACTCTGTAACATGGGAAACAACTTGTTGCTGTGCTAAGCTGACGTCTCGAAAGCTGCACTGTACATCCGGCACTCCTCACCAAGTAACAACATATAGTAACCCAAGTAACATGACCTTAATAACTATTACAGTTATATTTTGAATAAGGGAAACTTTCTCCAAGGTCCCCTGAAGTAAATATGCAACAGATATACCAGTCAATGATACTGACAAACCGCCAACAACTTCAGCTATAGTTGACGAGCGCGAGATAGTGAATGACCATATAACTAGACTGTGTTAGAACGACGCTTATCTTTGGAGTTTCGAGTTAGATGAGGTGACCTACGAGGAATTACATTCTCTTGCACTCCTATACAAATGCGTATAATAAATGGGGCCTTGAATCCATCACTCTGTACTATGCAAAGCAGAATAGTGGGCAATAGAGAACAAACACATGTGATTGCAACTGTATGGTCGTTAGTATGATGGTGAAAGATAAAAGATACCCCAGTGATTGTACTACTTACAAGATGCTTGTTGAAACTTCAGTAGGATAGTACCAATGATCATCATCAATATCAACACTCCGAATCCATCAGTGTATCCTGCCACATAGTTTCTGTGAACATCGAACTTTGTGATTGCGGAGAACACAAAGACCAATAAGTATCGAATCAGTCGTCGCTATTAAAGTCTGTTAACACCTCATGTAGGATATAGTTTGCGCGTTACTACTTACTTGCATAGTCTGTCTTGCAATCTGTGATGCCTTATTTGCAGACATTTCCTTGTAAGATATTTTATCTTTGGCCGATAGCCAGCTGACCTCATCTGGGCTACCAATGAGGCATGTATGAACAGTCGATGGAATTTTGCATAGAACGATACCAATAATTACCATTAGGTATGGGTACCATTGGTGAATCGGTGATCCCGAGGCTAGTACCAGAAACCTCTCGCCAGTGAGAGTCAGTGCAAGTAGCATTAATGGTAGTTCCTCCAGAGTGAACCAGGTCCATGCAATGGCTACCATGCATGGTATCTCGAGACCGCTAATGAATCCTTTTACTACTTCGCATATAAACTGGTAGTATTTGCCACCGTATATTGGCCAAAACAGATCATCACCCGCTATTGGCTGGAGGAGAACAACAATCGGCAACGCAATCAAGCGGAGATTGATCTTGCAGTAAGCGTAATGCGTAACAGGTAAATAGAAAAGTCCTTGATAACCTATTAGGCCTTGTAACAGAGCTGTGGGATGTTCTCACCTTTCAGGGAAGCTATGCAAAACCAGCATTTGTGAAGAGAATATTTCGATAACAGGAAGTAAGCCCATGGCTGAGCCATGGCAAAGGATAAGGCGTATCCGAGTGACCTATATTGATTGGCCGAACTCTCAAACTCATATGGTGGCAAGAGTGGAGGTTGCAGAGAGACCTATAGAGATAACTTTGAGTAAGTAGTACAACTAAGTTGTTGTTAGACTTACCAGAAAGAAGTACATAAATATCAAGACACGCCATTTCTTAGGCACATCCGCAGCTATGCTCTTTTCAGTAGCATCATTAAAGCGATTAGGGGCTCGTCGATTCCCTGAGCGGATGTTCTGCAAAGTTGGCCTCGAGGTCTGCGCGGTAAGTAAGTCGAGCGAGAGTCGTATTCCCTTGTGCTTATGGAGGTCCTCTATTCCTTTTAAGTCCGGTCTAAAAACAGATTGACGGTGAAAGGCTTGCTGCTCTGAATCATATGAGCAAAGAAACTGGCCGTACAGACCATCTCGTTTTCTCAATACAAGTACTACAGTTGGCGGCTCGTCACTGACAATGTATGTGACTGTCATCAACCGGGTATCGACAATTGTGAAATCGTAGGCACCGGCGTCGCCCGGAGTAACCCGTTCTGGTCTTGATATGAATGAGTCGTGTTGAGGTTCCATGATCTTGAGCCTGCCATGGTTGAATCCCCATAGATATTCCTCAATCATGTTGACACCCACTCTTCCTTCTATACCGATCAGTCGACCCGATGGAACAATCCCCGCCGCGGAAATAGAGCGTTTCAGTAGAATGAAGGCGCGTATGATAGCAACACTGGCGCAGATCCATAAAATAAGCCCTGCTATAGAGATGAACAACTCGTATCCTGTGGGTACGATTTTCAATACAAAGGCCAAAAAGCATAGCAGTAAGCATAAGACGACGAATGATTCGACGAATACGAAGTTTATACCGTTGGAAATGTCGCCAAGACGGAGTCTTGTAATGTCACTCTCAGGATCAAGGTTATCCCAGTCTATCATGGCTCCGTAGACATTGTCCAGGAGCAGAACATCGGGACCCAAGACATCAGTGACTTGAGGATGCACCTCGATAAGTTGCCTACCACGGAGATCCACCGAACTATACCAGGGGCCGGATGGTTGAGGATCGAAACAGATAACGCCACTTAGGAATGCACCGCAGTCGTTCTTAAACGCAAGTTTCGCAAATGCCTGTAATCCTGAGTCTCCCTTATCAACAGTTGGGCGGTGTCTACGAGAAAAAAGACCCATGATGGCATAGGTGATGTCACCCTGGCTGAACTGATCCGTCTGTCGCCTCGAGAAACATTCAAAAGCAGCCTCCATGAGCTGGGTCGTAGTCAATGTTGCCGATCCCTCAAAATGATGGACGAGCTCTTGGACAACAATGGCATCTTCCCATGCACGCTCAGCAAAGTTCCGTTTCGCCATTCTCATTGGCTCAGAGGTATCAGAAGCAATGTATAGCTGGATACGATGCTCATTCGGACATAGTAAAAGCTCTGGTAGCGTCCACAGTCTGGAGCCCCATTGCTGTAGCCAAGGCGTCACCTTGTTTGGGGAAAATGCCTTGAGATCCTTGCTGTCAAGGATGGATGCAATTTTGTCTTCGGTAGAAGGACCGATGGCAATTATCATAGAATGTGCGGCTCGAACGATGTCACAAATATGATATACATCGTCACTACTACTCGTAGCTCGTGCAATACCATCTTGACTGCGAATACATTCGAAATCAAGCCAGAACGACTTCTTTCCAGCTCGCCTAGCTGCATCAATGCCCCAGTCAATTAACTGCTGGCGGTCCCTGTGGGCGAGTTGTTTATTGGCGTTCCTCTCCGCTTCGGAAGCATATATGTAGTTTTCGATCTCTTCGTCCGTAGCGACTCGGAACTGAACGCGCGTGTATGAGACGAACACAAATTCGAGATCGACATTTTCGTTCTCATGCTCTTTGATATAATCCGACACTTTAACTGTCTCGAACCTTCTATTCTCAAAGTCAGTGACATAGCAGAGATACCTGGGACGAATAAGAGGCGAAATAGTATCGAAAGTCTCGTACGGTTGGGAAGTAGTAACATCCTCTTGTGGCTGGGTCTGGGTTGTGATTGAAGACGAACGGATACCATGCAACCGTATGGAATCTATATCGGGTTGACGGGGAGGTGTTGAGGCAGAAGGGCCACCTGAGACATCTGAATAGGTGGATTGCATTGCCGATGGCAAATTGTGTTCTGTACGGTAAGGAATGACCGGGTTGTAAGATTCATTTGGCGGGGTTTCGAAACCAGCGAGCTGAAAATGAAGGTCAGTATGATGAGTGGCTTGAAGAGATGCCATTGTCTTACCAACATGTAAAGCCAAGGCCACGCAACAATACATCTCAGTATAGCAAAGCATACGGTTGTCCGGCTGTAGTGTCTTTCCACGGTACCTGGCTTCAAGATTGGGGAGATGATCCAATACAAGACCAACTGTAGTGACGATATACGCGATAGTTTCTTCGATCGCAGCCATCTGGAGGTTCTCGGGAGATGACGTGGGTCTCCTACTGTTTGTATTATCGAAGGCACATGAACATGTCCTGGTTGAGGATAGATGCCTCGGAATTCCTCAAGAATGGCCATAATTGGCCAGAAGTTTAGAAGAAAGAGACACTTATTTTTTTTCTGATTGGAGAGGACAGGATGTTGTTTTAATGTAAAGTATAAGAACTGATTATGCATCTCACATAGCCACAATCACAGCCTGCTACAACCCTGTAAACACAGCCTGCTTCCTTGGCCTTCTTGGCGGCCTTCGCGGCTAAATGGTGTTGATATTATCTCGAACTGGATAACGCCGCATAAGCGAAGGCAAAAAAGCCCGAACAAGAACAAGAGCATTTCTTAATATGTCATGACTGGAGTTAATATAATGTGAAACTCAAATGAAAGAGTGGTAGCTGGCGAAAGATCGACTGCCGACAGCATAAGAGACGATTCTATTAGGGCAGCTCATATTACTTAGATCAGACTTCTTAGACAACTTATTTCTATTCCATAAGATGTAGAGGGCTAAACGTTCTTCTATCTACTAGCTGGCGTATTGTATTCTAATTGCCCACTAAATTCTGTAACATGGGAAAAAACATGTTGTGCTGAACTGACTTTCGCAAAAGCTGACTGACACTCCTCCATAGCTTCCTTTCGTGATGACAATCTACCTTCTAATTGGTTCATACTGACCAGTCTGGGGATTATATATGCTGACAACACTTGAAGACGAGCTCATCGATGGATTAAAGCTCTTGTTGGTCCTGTTTGTTCTTGGTCGATGGTGTACTAGTGTATAAGGTCTCCGCTGCTGATAGTAGTGCATTGGAGGAGGATACTGTATAAATGATTGACTTCTGTACTGAGACTTTGGGTAGTGAAAGTAAGGCCCGCGATTTCTCAAATTTGCATGCGAAGGGAGAAAAGGTGGAGGTTGCATGTATCGAGGAGGTGCTTGCGACGGATATCGAGATAGAGGTTTGGATGGTGTAATGATGATGGTCTCAGGGTCTGGCAGATCGTCTTTAGATATAGTAGCCAATTGTCGAGGATGGAAAATGTTGAAAAGACAGGTGATGATAAAAATGGATCCAGAGTCAAAGACGTAAAAGTATATCTCGGTACCTTGGACAACGCCGAGAGGGCCGGTGGCATACTCGATGATTCGATATATGGATCGGATGAGGATAAGACCGCAGCAGATGTAAAGAACGATGATCCAACGTTGCCATGGAATTGTGATGACAGTGCTTTGACTTGTCGGAGTTTGGAGGACACGAGTGTGGGCGATATGTAAAACCGAAGTGAAGAAGCCGAAGAAGTAAATATGGAATGCGAGGCCGCCCACGATGATGAGCTGTGCTGTTCTCTGCTGGATAGCGTCTGTTGCATTCACTAAGTAGACAGCACCTGTTTATTGTTAGACCAGGATAAGAAATGGTGAGTGTTATTTGACTTGCCGGTTAATTGGGCTGCAAGAGAGATTATATCTCCAAAGATAAAGACCTTGGGCAAGACCCTGACAGGAACAAGAGAGTGTATATCTGCATCCAAAACAATAATGATCTTGCTGAGAGTCATGTATATAGTCGCAAGCATTAAAACTGGACCTGAAAGGAGTGTAAAAGTCTGGATTGCATAAGGAAGGGTAGACCAGTTTGGTGACTCTTGTGATGACCAGACACGGCACCCATATCCAACAGTTTCAACTATGAGATGTCAGTATTTATTTTCCCGTGGCAATGGTATTACTTTCCAGCGGAGCCAAGAAGGAAGGGAATAAAGAACCAAGTCCTGCATCGCACAATCTGCATCAAACAAACCAGCGTAGAAGCAAAAAACAAGCCCAGAACGACAAGGGTGGGAATAAAAGAGGGTTCATAATGATACAGCTTAATCGCTGCCATAATTAATGAGAGATTTTACTGACCTTTATTTCAAGGTCAGTAGTAGAAAAGAGTGAGAGATGTAAAACAAAGTGACATTTTGAATGAGACAAGATGGGGCGGGAAAGATGTTTTGTCTCGGGAGGGGGACATGATATGTCTTGAATAAGAATAAAACGCATTTGGAAGAAAGACAAACATTGATGGACTAGATATAAATTCCTTGTTTTATTGATCTCGGTAACCTCTTGGGTTGTGATGAATGCGGATATGGGAGCTGTTTCCGGTCTGACCCACTGGCTGGATGCAGTTGCTGGAGTTTTCTTGGCTCGTCAAGTAAGACATTGCCCAGGGCTGTGAGAAGAGCTTTAATTGGAATGACGGATCAGGAACAGGATGATGTTGAATTAAACCGCCAATACGAAGGGCGACGACACAAACTCAATGACCCTGAATCAGGAACGCGTTTACGTACAAGTCCCACATACTTACTACTTGTGAATGACGGATCAGGAACAAGCTGATATTGAGCTGTGGAAATACACAGTCATTAGGGTTTCGAGCAGTAGCATGCGGGCTCTTAAGCGCGGAACCAGACCATCAGTAGACAATGTGGTCCAGCACAGTAGATCCGAATGGGCTATGTTGAACCCCTCATCCGTAGCATGTCGCCCGAATCGTGGTGAATTTTCGGTGGATCGATAGTACTGAATTAAACCGCCAAGTACACCTCCCAGGATCCCCACACCATGATCCTGAATGATAAAGGCGTTTACATACGAGTCCCGCATACTTACTACCTGCGAGAGTTGGACCCGACCATTTACGAATGACACCCTCCCGCCAGGAAGAGCCAGTACTGCCCTTTGTAGGGCGTTTTTGGTGTATGGATGATAATCCGCCCAGGAAGCCTTAAGTGGTTGAATCTTTGATATCGCTTGCTTTACGAGCTGACGCTGGGGGAGGGGGCTGCTGTTCTTAATTAGATCCAAGCTATCAAAACTATTTCTACATATTTGCCATGTGTCACATTGATTTAGGCATGGCGTTCGATCTGATAATATCTGCTCCAGAGCTGTGCCAGCGCCAGCGTTGGTGACATTGGCGGCGGTGGCGGCGACGGCGGCGAGGGCCGCAAGAAGATGTGCAACTCAATGCCGACGAAGTCGGCATATGATGTGTGGATCAGGCTTCCTTGACTTCTTTGCGTGTTCCTCTTACGCCTCTCACATTAGATAACTTCAATTTATGTGTATCTAATGTATAACTTCTAGGGGGGCTTAAAGCCGGGAACTCGACGCTATGAATGTGGCATGCAGATGGATTAAGAGCTCAGATATGTTCCTGTGACGGTGAACTCAACAACCGTGGTTTTGATTTAACATACCTGAATCATAAGCACCTGAAATGTGAATTAAATTTCCTCATGCATTTGTTTAAGAATAGCTTCCATAAGAATTATGCTATCGAGTTAATAAATCTCAATGCTATACACACAGTATTGGTCGCTTGGAATGCTTATGGTGGAGATATTTATAGCAGTTACAGGGGATAGAATCAATCACCGCTTACTCTTCGGGGATATTTCTGTGTTCTTGTTGTATATTGGATTCCCCTTCTTATAAAACAATAACAAACAACAAGTATTTAGCGAAAAAGTGCCACTTCAGCTAAACAGTGTATTGAATTACTAGCTTGTCACTCAAGCAAGCCACGATGACGCTCACGTGGCAATCTTTGTTGTTCTCCTCTTTGTTACCGCTTGTCCGCCAACACACAACTTACATTCCAACCCATCACACCTGAAACATTCTCAAGAGCAGCTGAAATGACTAGAGTTCACATCCTGCGCCATGGACAAGCCCTTCACAAGTTTGTTTGCCTCTACCGTTCTATACTAAAAGCTGACACGCAGCAAGCGTCCAAAGAGGCTATCCCCACCGCGACCCTCCCCTCACAGACCTAGGCACTCGACAAGCCCGCAACGTCCAGCAAACCCTCAAAGTGAAACCCGATCTGATAATAGTATCACCCATGACGAGAACTATACAAACAATGTATATCGTGTTTCGGTATCTTCTCATCACGGGGGATGCAGAGATCCAGGTCTGGCCTGACCTGCGCGAAGCCCACGACGCTACCTGCAACAAGGGCGTTGCGCGTGCAGACTTAGCGGCAAAGTTTCCTCATCTCGACTTGTCGGGGTGTCCAGAGCGCTGGGATTTTCCGTCTCATACCCCTGGTGATGCGACGGTGCGTGCCGAGAGGGTTCGGCAGAGGGTGAGTGAGATTGCCAAGGCGGGGAAGTACAAGGATATTGTGCTTGTAACGCATCGGGGGTTTGCTGCGTTTATGGTCCAGGGTGACAGGTTTAGTGTTTGTGGTGAGAAACTGTCCATTGCCTTCTTTACTACATTACTGTTACGGTGTGCTGATATGCTACAGAATACAGATCGTATCGATTTGCAGACACAGACGAGATTGGTCAGGACAAGAGGTTTGGGTTGAATGTCGATACATGCGTCAAACAAGATTTTGGACCTACGCTTTTGCTACCGTTAATTGAAAGATAGCAGTTGATAGGGCTGACATGGATGAGGGTTTCATACCAAAGTCCCGTCGATCATGGAGTTTGGGGTCCGGGGGTAATATGAACGATCGGTATAACGTCTTCCGTTTCACTCAGCAACGGTGATCAGCATGTGAATTCGAGTAGCAATCCAATCAGTGACTGAAGAAAATGTCGCCGCCACGTCATATATAGAGTACCATTGTCAGTTACCACACAACAAATGCTACTCTTTCTGCCTCGTGATCACAAAGTTCCCAGATCTAACCTTATCTACAGAATTCACCGATTGATTCACCACATCAACAAACATGCTCTAGCACCATCATTGGACAAACAAGAACCTCAAAAGCTTGTGTCCACCAAGAGCTTACTCCAAGTAAAGGACCAAACTAGCCGTTGAACTAAACACATAGTGTCTACAATAGCAGCCACTCATCCCTGCAGGTGGCTGTGTGGGCTAAGCTGAGATACCGATGCTGCGCTGCGCTGAGGTGAGCCTAGGTTCTATTTACAACACCACGGCGTTACTTACGGTCAGCTTAGCCACTCTCGGGCTCCATCAGCATGTAAGCGCTAGCAGGGCTGAGCTCCTACGCTCGGCATCACGGCAACCGTTTTGTTTGATCTAGGTCGTTCTTTAAATACAAGCTTACCTTGTCTTTTCTTTATTTTATCATCTTGTTTCGTTTGTGTCTTTTTTCCAGTCTGAAGCTGTAACATTTGACTCGAAACATTCATCATGGCTCCAACACGTCCGCTACTCTACGTCGCCCTCGGGCTTCTCATGGTCGTCTCCATCATAGAACTCTCCTTCATCTCTAGCATGGTCGGTTGGCTACACCGCACCGCAACCGGAACATTCTCTTTCCAATGGCAGGGTACAAAATACCAGATTAAAGGCGAACCAGCCAACATCATCACCGACCAGGGCCACACCAGCAACGGCGCAGCAGGAACAGCATTCGTCCTCATCGGCTGCGGAGGCATCCTCGCTCTCATTCTCCGCAACAGACAAAACCCTGGAAAATTCAGCCGATTCCTCTACACCACTTGGCTCGTCTTCAATGTCCTCAGTTTGTTGCTTGTTCTTTCAGCTCTCATCTACACCTTTGTCGTTACAAACGAGCACAACGGCCAGAGCATCATTCCCAGCGTCGCAGCCAAGCTTAATGCTGGCCAGAAATACCCTCTCGAGTCGTGGACGCCGCAGAATTGGTTCTCGGCGCTTCTAGATCTCGATCTTAGCAACTCGAACGAGAGAAGCGATATTGAACATCACCTGCGACTCATGAAGGGTTGGCAATACAACCTTATTCCCTTCTTTGTTATTCACCTCGTCGAGACTGTTCTTGCGCTTTGGGATGCTATGCAGCGACGAAACGAGCTTGTGCCGGCTTATGCACCAGCTAAGCACGACGCCTACGGATCTGTTTGATGGGTGGGTCAATGGTATAAGCATTCATGGATGGAGGTGTTATTGTTTGGACATAAGCGAGGATCAAAATGTTGTACATACATGCATAGCTTTTAATGATATAATGGCATATACTAAATGTCATTTCACCTTCTCAATTCGTTCAAGAGTCCCCGAGTCAATGTGATTACAAATCCCGCATGTTAATCGTAGGGCGCAACTAAGTGAGCCACTTTGCTGCAGTTGTATGGGGCATCAACACTAGGTATATAATCTACCAAGCAACCTCACTATCTTCCATCTTCAAGACCTCACTCACCCTTATCCAGATTGAAAATGACATACACACTCTACATCGGAAACAAGCGTTACTCCTCTTGGTCAATGCGACCATGGGTTATCCTCCAATCCTTCGCTATTCCCTTTGAAGAGAAGCTCAACCTCTTCAAACCCGGTCTCCGCCAACCTGACTTCCTCGAATTTTCCCCCTCTGGAAAAGTCCCGTGTCTGCACGACTCTGAAAACTCAATTGTCGTGTGGGACTCGCTCGCCATCTGCGAGTACATGGCCGAGAAGCACCCCGAGATGTGGCCATCTGATGTCGCCGCACGCGCCTTTGCACGAAGTGCTGCTGCTGAGATGCACTCCGGTTTTCCAGCCATTCGCGACGAGTGCTCCATGAACGTCGGTCTCTTGATTGAGCTGGGCGAACCGAGTGAAGCACTTCAACGAGACATTGATCGCTTCAATGCGCTGTTCAAGGAAGGATTGGAAAGATTTGGTGGACCATGGCTTGCTGGCAAGTTTAGTATCGCGGATGCCATGTATGCGCCAATTGCATCTCGTCTCAAGACGTACGGTATTGTGTTGGATGGTGCGGCGAAGGAGTATGCTGATAGGTTGTTTTCGCACCCTGCCGTCCAGGATTGGATAAAGGAAGGAATCAAGGAGACGAGCAGAGAGCCTTTCCACGAGGAGGATTGTTTGAGAGGACGCAGGATGTTGAAAGACCTGACTAAGGAGGAGTAGTCTGATTGAGATCACTAATACTTTACCCTGTAGCAGACCTTGACGCCACAAGAATAGTTGACACTGCTTGTGGCCCGTGCACTCTACGTATCATCTTTGTCGTACCAACACTCTCCTACTCGAATGCAGGATGACCTCTGTCTCTTGCCTGGTGACTGTGACTAATGGCGACTCGGAAATTTCATTGGAAATATTTACTGTCCATGCCTTGATGGACAGATCAAGACACTTCGATAGGGCTGGGGAGGTTCGAGTTCTTCTCACAGTTAGCTGAGGCAGATATATCGGAGAGGAGGCACTTTTGCAGTTTTCAGAACATTGTTTGTCTTGATTGCCAAAATGAAACGTCTAATAAACCTTTGTACATGACGAATCTCTTAAAATTAATCTAATAAACGCCATATCGAAGTGGCTGGCTGCAACTTTGGCTACAATCAGTCTAGATACCAAAAGGCAGGTTGGAGCTCTTCTACTCTTTCGTCGGTCATAAGAAGGGTATATTAGCAGGTGATGTTTTTGCGAGACAGGGATAGAAAATACCAATCCTTCTGTTTATTAGATGATGGGTAGCGAGTAGAAGGAAGAAGGCATAGGAGACAAGGGTCCAAGAAGGAGGTTGAGTGTGATTAAAAAAGGAGCGGGGAAGATGGTTTTTCCTCCACATGATAAGATTGTTAATACGGAAATTCGGTGTCTGGGTATTTGGATGTTGTCGATGAAGGGGAATCATGTAATTCAAGGAGCTTGTTGACAAGCGTGACCAAGACACCCATTACACTCACCACCATTTATCGGTATCAGATCAACAAACATCCATTTTCTCTGTTTCGTAGATGCTATTCTCGAGTAGCATAGGTAACTAAGTAACTAGCAATCTACATCAACCTTCTGTGTCCACTGTGCCCATGTACAACAGTTGCAGTGATACCAGAAAAACCAAAACTAGAACCAGCCGTGGAGGAATAAAGGGCAAGTTGAGCTTCTGCTAACCCGTTGAATCCCCTGACCCATCGCATGACTGGGAATTTCACTGGTAGGCAACCTTGCATGCTCTACCGGCATCATCTGCGCCGCTGATCCACTTGCGTTTTTTGTCTAATCTTAACCTGTCGAACCTTGACTGCAGCACGGAGTCTGGCCCTGTGAGATTCAGTGTCATCGCCCTCTGCAGAGTTGATTTCCTCCCTGATCACCTTGATAGCACGCCGGACGATATTGGGCATCCTGTGTGCAAACGTTACATCATCAAACCGGAGGTAGGTTTCAGCCATCTCAACTGTCTTGAAATGGCGAATGTCGCTCTCAGGGTTGGACAGCCGCCTGGCTACCTCAACGAGAACGTCGACATTGCTGTTGTAGAAGTCCTGCTCCGTCTTTTCATGTGCAGATAGAAAGACCCGTGCAAGCATCGAAAAAACATGACCAAGTATGATGATGTGGTCTGCGTGGTAGCTCATCTCAAATTGAGAGTACTCGTGCTCAACTAACCAAGCGTAGCGGTTGAATGGTTGATGCCAAAGAGATTTCATCACCTCACAGACACTAATTTCGAGGATCTCATAGTCCATCCACAACGGGAGACCACACCGTGTGGACGAAGTGACTATCCAGTTTTGTACTACAAGACGCTCAACATTGTCTTGGTACGAATTAGCCTGCTTCAGCAAGACCCATTGAACCGCTTCCCTCTGGTCAGGTCCATCGAGCCGTCGAAAGTTCTCCTCCATAATGGTAGGGTGAATATGCCAATTCAGGAATATGCCCAGGTGGCATGCCGAATGCAGCTTGATCCCTGCGCTCATGGTATTGACATTGCCAACAAAGACGTCAAGGTACGACTCTGGGTCGTTCCATTTCTCGATCACTTCTTGGCGGGCGGCAAGGATGTCGCATGTTCGAATGGTGACGGCAGCATAGCCAAAGTTTACCAGGAGAGAGGTAACAAAACTTAAGTACTGTTAGCAATAATTTCAACATGGCAATGGCGAGAAGAGTTGGCAAAAATGTTATCCTGGTCATGAAAAAGAAGCTCGCCATGGAGATGATGAAATTATTAACAGGACTTACCTTTGTATCCAGAGTGTATCCACCATCAGCAGAACACGATTCCCATCTTCACGCACATGCTTGTTCAAAAGCTCCAAGACACGAATCATGGTAGGGCTTTTGGTAGCTAGCCATGTGACAAGGTCTGCCGGCCCACTGGGGAACGGAATGGTTTCCACCTTGAAAAAGTCGAAGTAATAGTGTAGCCCTCCAGTGTTGGTGTTCTTCAGAAGCTTCTCGATATGCTCGACACCAACACCGAGGGCCTGCTGATCAGACTCCAAGACGTTGGCATTTTGCACTTGGCGATGCGTCGTAGAGAGCTCACGCGTCAAAGCCGAGAACCGCCAGACCAATTTCGACTTGATCCCAAAAAATGCAGGTGGCTCGTTGTCGAGCATCTTGACAGTGCGAGGGTCAAATGCAGTGATAACACCAGCTCGATGCGCCGCAGAGTTCATCATAGAATTGGGTTCAGGAATAGCCTCGTCGAAAGTGTTAGAGAGATTCTGTGCATGCAAAATGCCTTGTTCCAGCACGAGTTTGCCATCGGGGTCTTTGTCCCTGTAGTGGCACTCCTCCACTCGAATTGTCGAGGGCAGCAAGCCATCTCGTCTGTAAGTTACCATACTTCTGATATGAGGGGAGAGAGGAGTCAACTGTGAGACGATATTGTCAAAATTGGCCTCATGATCAACTCTCGCATGCGTGGAAACCAAATTACTCAGCAGGGCCTTCTCTAACTCCCTGGACATGGGGGGCAGAGCGCCATGATCAGGTTGATCGTTCAACTTTATGGCCAGGTTGGTCAAGCCCGCGCTAAAGATAGCTTCGTGAACGTCGAGGGCGTCTGTCGCATTCAATGGGCGTAGGTGTTCGGGTATCTCTCCTGGTATTTCACCGCCGATGGCACGTTCTTCTTCCTCGTCATCAAATGCTCTCTGCTGTTCGTCCTTCTTGCGCTGTTGCAGCTTCTTTTCCCGTTCGAAAGTCTCAGCGGCCTGGATCTGGTTCCTTATTTTAACATATATGCCACTGAGGTCTCGTTGCTTGTTGGCCTTCTAGACCTCAGAGCTGTTACGGCCCGTATCGTGAGAATGGTCCAAAGATTCGGTGCTGGTAGAAGGGTCAACCTCCATGACTTCGTTGCTAGCCATGGTCCTAAGCTAAATTCCGAGGTCCAATTAGCATATTCTCATAATCTCACCATCTCAATGGTGAAGAGGATGTGGGAATGGTCTTACCGTGGGATGTAGAGCCGTTCGACCCTCGTTGCAAGGGTGCAGATAGCTGTGAGAGGTTGAAGAATGGAAGAAGAGTACGTGTAAGTGATCGAGGGTAGGTGAAAGCGCACACCGCCTTCAGATTCTGCCGGATATATTCTTTACCGCCTGATTCTGCCGGTCAACCACATTGACCGCCTTTTGCATCGCGATAAGTGAGAGATAAGATTTCAGATAAATGACATCGGGCCGAGCTACTCCGACGGGACGAGGTATGTGCCACCATCATCCAGTTCATGTTGGAAATTCTACTTTTCAGATACGTAGGAGAAAAATGAACCTTATGAAAACAATTGCATATTATATTTATTGCTAGTAACTAGCTGGCTACCATGACCACTATTGTTGACCGTTACTATGCCTTGAAATAAGTAGTGTTAATGTCCAGAGTGCTGTTTTCTGCGAGACGCAGAGACTCGGTATAAGTATAGGGCCGCCCAATGCTGAGATGATTATCTTGGTCCTGTCCTGGTTTGATGGTTCGAAGTACGCCTTAACCACATCAGAAACCGTGTCAATCCAAGCCATAAATCCTTGAGTATTAGAGAAGTGGCAATATCGTGCCAAAGCAGCAGCGTTGTTGGTATACGCAGGAAAAACTTGTGCGAAAAGAATACCTGGGACTTGCTTATTGGTTTTTTATTTTAGGCCTCAAAGCTCTTCCTGCGCGATTCATATATCTGTTCCTCTGGTTCGGTTGCTGGATCTGGCGTCATATCGAGGTTGATCCACCACTTCTGTTTGTCGGGAATGTCCTTGATTCGGTCAAGGCTTGCATAGTCGAAAACGCCATGTCGATCGCTTCGGTCTCATTTGTTTGTCGACTTTTTAGCCCAGGTAGCCTCGTCTTTCTCCGCCTCATTGGGGGGCGAAGGGGGAGGTTTCATCGATATCCATGATCTCAGTCTCCGCCGTCACCGTGAGCTGAAATCCGCTAATTAGTTGCCATTTAATGGTGATTATGGAGAGGTCTTCTTCTTACCGAGAGAAACAGTTTGCGTAGGCATATTCTTGGTGCGCGGTGGACGAGAGTGCAAACGAGCGCCGAAGCTGTGAGAGGCCTCAGGGCGACAGAAATATAGGCAGCCTTTGTGATAACAGATGAACTGAGTAGGGCAGGTTATCGTGATTTGAAGAGACGGTTTTGGCTGTTTAGTTTTGTAATGTAAAGCTTAGCGGCTGCCTGATGATGGGTGGTCTGGATTCTCAATAACTGCCTATATATACAAGAAGAACGGTTGCGAGAACCAAGTCCAAGATGGGAAGAAACGAGACTATTTATGATAGTCATCAGGTGGTGAATGCATCACTGAAGGTTACACATAATTTGCCTTGATTGTGGGTAGAGACTTCTGCTCACCAGGCTTCAGAGGCAAACAGCAATTACATGCAGATTGGTGCCCTACTACATAGCATCTTCACACGGTATCGTAACACGAAATCCTGGTGAAATTGTTGTCCGATCTGGTGTTTATGTTTGGGTCTAGCAAAGTCAAAGTAGCCTGGAGTCAATGATGGACCGAACCAATGAAGAAATTATTTGGGTCAAGCAACCGTATCTCACGCTTGTCGGAAAACACAAAATCTTGTCAACCGCATTTTCAACTCGGGTAACAAATGTTTATTAATTAGGAATCCATCTCATGGCTTCTGCCTAGTACGGCCACTTGAAAGAAGTAGAAATGTTGATCGAAAACGGCTCTGGCTCCGTCAACGACTCAACCCGTCCAAGCAAATGTTCAAGCTGCCTAAACGCCGCAGGAGGGGCATACTGAGGCACCATATGACCACTTGTCTTGACCGTAGCAAGAGTGAAACCTCTCTCAGAGTGTACTTCTCCCTGCACACTTCCACCAGCCCAGTTTTCGGTGTTCAATGCAGTGTTGTTGATGATCGGCACAACAAACTCTTGATTAGGCGCCTTTTGAAATCCCTGCTTGCCGTTCCACTTAAGTCCCTGCACCGCGAGCGCTGTTGTGTTGGATGTGATGATGTAGTCTGCCATACCAGAGCCGATAATAACATTGTTGGTCTTTTCGACGAGCGTCTGGAACTTCTTCTCGTGCTCGGCTGGATCGTAGTGCGGGTCATCTTTGACGAACACGGGACCAGAACAGGATGTCCAGTTCTTGGGAGCGGAGGGGGCATGGATAGCTTTGCGGACGTCGGGAAGGTTGAAGTAGATCGATGCACCGGGAGCAACATACTCGACTGAAGGAAAACCTAGGATATCCCAAAGCACGGGGCAGGTATCCTGAACGTGGTAAACGTTGAAGCAGGGGTTGATGACGGGAATGATCTCATCAAAGTGAGAAGTGATATCACATCCCTTAGTCGGAACAGACTTCCACGGTTTTGAAGGAGGAGGGTATGTCAGATGCGCTTCACGATACTTGTCTAGCCCACACTTTTCATTGTCGTTCTCGAGGATCTTCTTGTTCTTATTGGGAATGGCGAAAACACTCTCCCAATGTCTGAAGAAGGCTGGGAAAGCTGCCTTGTCGAGGTGAAGCTCGTCAGCGTACGGCATGACGGGATCGTAGTACAAAGCACCCTGGACGTCGTAGTACTTCTTGTCCTTCTTGTCGAGCATAGCAGCTCCAACGTAGGGAACGTAGACACCGGCGTAGGATTCACCAGTGACGTAGATCTTCTTGCCTTGAAGGCTGAAGGTGTCGACGAGATTCTTCCACCACTTGACGAACTCATTTGCAGTCTGGGTGTTGTTGTGAGCTGTGACAGGGCCGGTTGAGAAGCCTGTGCCAATGGGATATTCGACCCTGGTTCAGTTAGAAATATTTATGAGAATAAGTCGAGAGATGTCATACCAGATAACATTGGCCAGTTTGTGCCATGACCATGCGTTTGGAACGGGCTTGTATGTTCCGTACTGCCATTTAAAAGGGCCATTCTCTTGGATGAAGCCTAAAAACACATTAGTCTCCCGAGGTTAATACAGAATGAGTATAATTACCTTCCAAAGAAGAACACCCCGGACCTCCGTTGAACCAAATGACAACATCATCCTTGCCAGCTGGGTTGACAGTTGGAAAAAACCAGTAAAAGAACTTGGAGTCTTTGGACCCGTTCTTTTTCAGATCAACTGGGATCTGACCGGCGTAGCTTTCGCCAACATCAAATGAAACTTCGGGAATGCCTTTTGGCTCAACATAGTATTCTATTGAACGTCAGTCAGCATGGATAACATCCTGGTGGTATTGGTAATCATACGAGAAGTCTTTGAGTTGTAGTATTGGGTGTTTGCTGGCTTGTTTGTTCGTGCGTCGATAGCAGAGGCATTTGTCAAAGTAACAAGGCTAAGAGCCGCCAAAACCACTGTTTTCAAGCCCATCTTGAAGTCAATATGTGACAATCTCAAAGATAGAATGCTTAAATAAAGCAAGCTGGGAGAAAAAGGTGCAACCTCATCGTATTTATTGCCGATCTACAGAGTACGGCCTGATAACCCTGTCTATGCATAACGAGGCTGTCGCTTATCATGCTTCGCCGGGAACTTTTGACACTTATGTCATTGAATTTCTCTTGTTCCACAACTTGACCCTTGTTGCATCGTTGATCCTTTCGTGACAGGCAAACCGAGGACGGATGTTCGGCATGCGGATTATACGCGCCTTCCTATTGCGGCCATTTGCGGGGCTGGTCATCATAAGTTCTGTCGACAAGGGATCTTTCAAGTACTAGTGAGATAAGACGGGCATTTACATAGTACCTACATCCAAGGGTCTTGTAATTATCGCATTCATTAATGAGGTAATCAATGGCTGGCATTGAAGTAGCAGTCGTGGATTAGTTGCCCATTCTACCTAGCTCTAGAGACTACCAAGTTTGAGTATGTACCGTAGATCCGAGAATACATATGGATCAAAGACGCAATGAATTGTGGCTGTGGTTACTGTAGCTGCTCGCAGAGCCAAAACTTGCGATACTCCTTGGTCTTCTGGTACCTTGCCGTCGCTCTAGAAGTCCCTCTATCCGGCCCTCTATCCTGCCCTCTAACCGGCTCAATATCCGGCCCTCTGTCCGACTCTCTGTCCGACCCTCTGGCTGGTCCTTTAGCTGGCTCTCCAACTGGTCCGGCGTATATGTTCTATAGTGGCAAGGTCTCTGTTAGTTATCCCAATCTCAAAATCTGGCTCAGGGCCCTCCGTCTAACCTTGGAACCAGTGGCGCCGCGTTCCGAGCGAGCCTTGCTAAAATCTTAATAGTCTTGGTTCTTTCATACTTGTCCTGTTGGAGAGCTACAAGACGCTGTCCCAAGACTTCGTCCCTGAGCCTCCATTGAAGGTGAGCGCTATCTAGATTCGGGCTATTTGAATAAGCCAAGTCGATATGGTAAGGTAATTCGGTGATTGAATATAAAAGTAGAGCAGGGTCGTCTTCGAGGGCCTGTGAATTAATATCCACCGAATCATGAGATGCGCAATAACTGGTAGGATATGGTGCAACTTCTCTGTAAGACGGTATATCTCCCCTAGCCAACCAGCTTTCAACAATTGTAACTGAATCCAGTTGCAAAGTTCCTTCAAGGACTTCAATCGTATCTTCAGTCTCGTGGTTTAATCTTAAAGCACCAGTCTTTGGGAGCTGCTGGGGTGTGAACGAATGTATCGAGGATGTCGCCAAACTAGCCGTATTGATACGTTGTCGAGCAATAACGTATTCATCTAGCTCTGGAATAAGGATGTAGTTCAGGCATGTGTTTGCGATTGTACAATGGCAATCTGTAAGAGGGTTGGCACTATCCAAGCCAAAAAGCGCAAAGCCTTGGTTATGTATGAAAAAGTCGTATACCGATTGGTGAATAGCCCTAACAACACGAGACGACCCTTGTCCCTGATCTAGGGATCCTGCACCTACATTGACAGAAGAGTCCTCTGCAAAATTTCTGTTGGAGACCTCAGATAGCTTGTTGTTGCTGACTTCGAGCAAACCTTTTGACAGGGTCTTGATTTCCCTTTCCAGCTGCTCATCACTGTCTGTGAAATCGTCTGAATCCCGCCACTGTCGAAGGGACAGCGGTCTTGACGGTCTCATAAAAGCTAGTATGTGATGCCACTCATCGAGCTTTAAAGGTCGAGTTGCTCCGAAAACCCATTGAAATACTCTCTCTGCTAACTGACCTTCGCTTGGAGCGAGCTCCCCTAGTATTCTGGTGTAGAGTGCCTCAAGCTCTGTCGGCATCAATTCGATGTGACGATACAGGATTCGTAGACTGGTACCCTGGTGATACTTGGCGAGAATGTCATCCAGTACTAATACCACCCATAGAAAGACTCCCGATGACATAGAAGTTATCTTCTTTTCGAGCCATTTTCTCCAATGAGCTTCGGATTGTGAGATATGACCTTCAAGTCGGCCTCGGGTGTAGTTGAGAATATCGAGACTGTTGCAAGTGTCCAGGACCAACTCCAGCCAACCGTTCACAGAGATGTTGGGAAAGTGCCTACAAGACAGGCATACCCTCAGGGTCTTGAACTTATTAGACAGGACTATCACTCTCCAAAATTCAACTTGCTGACGCTGCATCGGACCTAGCTCATCGACTGCATCCACAAAAATCCAGACAGGCGTGCCAGTAGATGAAAGAACTTCAATCGTGTCCATGAGGATAATTTGCAACTGATTCTCAGTGGAGATGGCTGATGGATGCACGGGAGCTGTCCGAATGGTGTCACTCAACGATCTCAGGGCTGGAGAGTCAGGGGAAGCTGTCCATATCTTTTCGAGCGGCAATAGTTGACATAGCAAAGACTGGTATATTCCTTTTGGCGAATGTTGTAATGGAAGTCCTCCAGCATCAACGAAGAAGCTCGCGCAGATACCACGATTGTCAGAAACGGTCTTAGCCTGTGTATGTCGTACTGCATTCTTCATTAATGTGGACTTGCCGGCCCCTGGCTTACCTTTGACGAACAAGAGGTGATCGGCTGCCTTGGAACTTATGCACCATGTGTTATATGTCGGATTTTGAAACAACCATTCTGTAGTATTCGCTGAGGGAGGCAAGATAGACTCTCGTCGAGTGTTTACCCCATCGAACTGCAGCATTCCAAGGAAGACATCTAAGTCTTTCTTATCCATTGGAATATACGGAGTGCTTCCAATATTGGATACACCGGTGCTTAATTTTGGTTTCCCTGCGCCGCCGTTGACTGGGGCATTTATGATTGCGGTGTAGAATCTTCGAAACTCACCTGAAACTTTGATGTAATTGGGATCCTCAGCACCGCTAAAGCGAGACATCTGTAGGTGATTGGCCTGTAACGTCTCTGCCTCCTCTCTTGGATCTCCAATTAGAGAAGACTCATGAGGCACGACTTTGTTTCCCAATACACCCAAATCGATCCCGGTAAGCCCAAGGCTTTCTTGAAAGGTCTTTACCTGAAAGTCATAATCCTGCCAAATCCCGCAGAATGCCTCGTGGGCGCGTTGTAAATCAGTTGTCTTGAGACCCAGAGCGTCTAGCATTGCCTTTGCAGTCTGAAACTGTAGAGTACTGAGTATAGACCGCGCCCACTCCCCTATTGCTGAGAGTTCGGGGCTTCCTCGATGAGGCGTCCCAAGGAATATTATTGCTGCTGTTGATTCGACAATATTCTTATGTTCCGCAGTCTTTGACGTAGAAGACAGAGCAAGCATCTAGATAGTTGGTAAGCCAGGTGCTAATAGTGAAGTACCAGACAGTTACCTCCTTCACCAGTATACCGCCCAGGCTATGGGCTACAAATATTAAACGACGGCCTGGCACATGCCAACGCCCCAAGCAAAATAGGAAGTCTTTTCCATGGGAGAAAATGCTATTTGTGTTGACTGGACCCGAAGTGTATTTTGTTATCTTCGTATCATACCCGAATGTCAGTATCCGGGCCTTTTCACATAGTAATGGGAGCAATTCGGCAGGCCAGAAAACAGACATGTTGTTGCTGTCCGCAATGGTAGAAAAAGTGTTGGCCGAAGTGTCAGAGACAATACTGTCTCGACGATTCTTCCTTCTTGATCGACTCATTAAAGACCTGATGCTTTGTCTGAGCTCCAGTCTTTTTGAATCGTTCGGCTTGGACGTCTCCTCTTGCGGCCTTGTTACTTTTTTGTCCCTCCTTTTAGAGGATGTGGTATATTCCCATGTTTTGTAAGGGTGGCCTTTTAGGCCGTGAACCATTACAATACTACCAAACTTCAGTTGACTTGATATCTCACAGGTCGCGTTACTTACTCCACAATTGGGGTATCACTCTCTGGCTCGTAAATCACACTCAGTCCAGTCGAAGGTATGGAATCCCGCGAAACCTTTTTTTTGGATGGATATTCGCCTTGGGCGTTCATGGCAAGCCAAGGAAAGATCGATGCATGGTGATGTAAAGAGACGGTGAGGTGGTCTTGTGCTCTAAAACGAGGCTTTGAGATTCAGCTTAGTCACGTGGTGCAAGTGATTTCGTTGTCAGCTCTACTCATCGACGTACCTGAGTCTTGAGCTAGTACGACTGCGGCAAAGTCATACAAGGCACAGGCTCACAGATTGAGGGTTCTCGTAGCAAACCACTAACTCCATCTTGACAGCAATAACGAAGTTAGGTGTGACGCAACAGGAGTTACGTAGGAGGGCTATTGACCAGGCCAATTGCTATGGGCCTTGATTGTAATAGGTTGCACATCCAATCTTTATTTTACCAACTATAAAAACACGCAAAGTTAACTATATACTACGCAATTAATGCTTTAATAATTTGCCGTTTAACGGAGATCCGAATTCTCAGTAAGTAGCTAAATATTATCGACTGTTCAAGATGCTTACAACATCTAGATAGTATCAAGCTATGTCACCCTATCCCTCTCTACTCACAGTGTTATCCACCCCATTGAGTAGATCAAAATGCTTAAACTGTCTTGCAGGAACGCGCCTCTGGAAAAGAATATCTAGTTCCTCAAATGTACGGCCTTGACTCTCAGGAAGCCGAAAGTAACACCAGACAAGACACACAAGACTAATTCCACCAAAGAGGAAAGCCGTCTTACTACCCCAATTGGCCTCATCAGTATTAAGCATCAGAGGCATAACAATTGTAAACACGACCGAGGCGGCGGCCTGTACTGCTGTGGCTACGGCAATTGTCTTTTCTCGTAGACGTGTGGCGGAGATCTCGGAAATGATGACAAAACAGATTGGTCCGACTGTCATTTGGTACACAAATGTCCAGATATCCATCAGTGTGGCAGTGGCCCAGATAGCAGCGCTGGTGGTGCTGGAGATACTGATGAATCCGATGATGAAGAGAAGAGTAGTCATGACTGTCATGCCAGCATTGTAGATCGTGCGTCGACCAAGTTTGAACTGTGTAGTTTATTAGCTGAGGCGTTGAAGAATTACGAAGATGAGACATACCCAGTTCAGTAGGAACCACGAGAGAACGGTGCCAGTGAAACCCAGAGCGGTGTTACCAACACCCACTAGGGTAAAAAGTCAGCATGTCTGCAGTTTTTAGATTATCGAAAGACTTACTGTTGAATGCATCCGAGGGATCCAGGCCGGCCTTTTGGAAGAAGTATGTCGCATATCCAATGAGCGGGTTGCCGCCAATGACCTGGATAAGATACACCATAACTGAAATCTCAGTGCGGACCAAATTCGCTCTCTTGAAGCACTCCATCCACGATGTAGACGACTCGATTTCCTGCTCGAGAAGATCCGTCTGTTCGATTCCAACGAGAGCCTTGTCGATATCAGGTCTGTTGGTGCTTGAGGACAGGCCCAAGAGCGCGGAACGTGCTGCCTCACGTCGGCCCTTGCGAACCAGCCAGTACGGACTTTCAGGGGCAAAGGGAAGACCAGCGAGGAGGATTGCGGGCCAGACCCATTGGATCGCAAAAGGGATCTTGTACGCCCACTCGTCCATTCGGGTTTCAACACCAGCCGCGCAGCCTTGGGCGATAAATTGGCCGATGACGAACGCCATGTTGATGGAAGTGGTGAGGAAACCTCTCAAAGCAAGAGGACACACCTCTGAAGCATATGTCGGTGCAATAACGACGTAGAAGCCATAAGCCAAGCCACCGAGAATTTCGCCAGCGCAGAGCATGCCGATGCTTGTAGAGAAGAACTGGACAAACACCAAGGCAATGGACCAGACGCAGCAGAAAGCCAAGGTTTTCTTTCGACCAAACATCTCGAGGGGATAACCACTAGCGAGTGCTCCGAGAATCTGACCGATCGGATTACCCATTCCCAGAGCTGTCTGCCACGGCGCAGGAACTTCATAGCCGTCGCCGCCGTGGACTTTCTCGCCATATTTTGTTTGGAATGCAGGTAGGGCGTAGAAAGAAGTGATGATTTGGGCGTCAAAACCCGCCATGATAACGGCGATGCCGAAGAAGAGAGCCCAGAAGACGGCCCATGGATACTGCCGGGCGGCTTCACGGAAGCCGAGGTTGTGTTCTTCGACGGTGAGGTCACGGGTGGCGTCGATCTCAAGGAGCTCAGATCTCTTGAGGTCTGCTACCTCATGGTTATCCCTATTGGCTTCTTTGTCTAGGGATGCCATTTTGGAGAATATATTATGATGGAGACAGTACGAGAGTTTGGTGAGGCAAGAGAGGATGTTTCTCGTATAACGGCGAAGGCCGGTGTTTAAGTATCTACTGAATATCAGCACACCAATACATATCTGGCTCGCTTAGCCTTATCACGGAAGCCGACCTCACAATATTGAACTGCTGCCAACACCCCGCAGATATGCCTGCGCATGAAACAGCAGTTTATTTCCATATCTGTACAATGCAACACGCCAATGCAACGTTTCTTGGCACCTTACGATAAGCAGACAATAGCTAGACAATCATGGCACCAAAATGCGGGGAAAAGATATCAGACCTGTGTAACCCGGCATTCACACCGACTGTTTGCCGGGTATCGTGCCTGGACCAGGTTAGCTAAGATATCGTCCATAAATTTGGAAGAGTCCTTCTCGTTCATCAATACCCTAGTCAATAGCAAAAAAGACAAATCATCTCACCTAATCACGCGACACAAAATGGTTACTACCGGCTCTTTATTCTCACCAGACCTGATTGGAGCTGATGTCGTATCATCGTTCCCTCAGGGTTACACAATCCGACCACTAGAACGCGGAGATTATGCAAAAGGTTTCCTTGATTGTCTCGGCGTCCTGTCTGATGTAGGGAGCGTATCCCAGGATCAATTCGAAGAAAGGTTCGATTGGATGAAGACACAAGGCCAAGGGGTGCATTTCCACGTGGTCATTGAACATGAGAACCGAATTGTCGGAACTGGAGCTATTATCGTAGAGAGAAAGTTGTAAGTATTTTAATTGGTTACTCTATTTGCTTGATGCTAACTCTATTTCGACAGTATTCACAATCTTGGGTTAATTGGTCATATTGAAGAAATCGCCATTGGAAAGGAGTTTCAAGGCAAAGGCCTCGGTTTAAAGTTACTGGCCAGTCTTTCGTCCATCGCAAAGAATGTCGGGTGCTACAAGACGACTCTGGGAACCAGCCCGGACAACGAGCCGTTCTATGTCAAATGTGGCTACAACAAGTCAGGAAACATCATGAACCAGTACTTTGAAGAGCCAAAGGAACCCTATTATCGGGGATAAGTGCGATAGACTATCATCTTCAATAGTTGTAGCTACCCCGGATATTCATGGTGATCTCAGCTCAAACAAGCTAGTCTAGTCTAGACTCCGGTGTTCTTGTCCGGTGTTTGCCGGTTCGCCGACATCCCATTTCACCGACTGAAGATCAATGGATTGCAAATTGATAAGAGCCTATCAGGATCATTCCATTTCTCAAACGTTGCATTATTTAGTTATCTCCAAATCCTCAACGCGGGGGAATTTACTTGATAGCGTATGCGTGACTGTCGAGTAGCTGTAGTGTAACAAGCTGCCAGAGCCGAACATCCGTAGCTACGTATTAATAAAGGACGCATCTTAACACAATCGAAGATATCTTCCGATTAGTACCAAATATATTATCTGCAATCAAACCTCTGTTGGTATCTTCACCATGGCGCCCCATGCCGAACAGGATGAGTCCACTCCTGGCATCACTCGCCTTCCACCACCAGAACGTCCAGCATTTTCTGCCTCGCCTCCACGTCTGCTCATCATCGGCGCTGGAAACCGCGGTAAGGCCTACGCCGAGGCTATCAAAAATTCTAGTAACGGCGTCATCGTTGGTGTCGTAGAGCCCATCGCACTAAAGAGACGGCATCTCGGTCGCAAATACATCTGGGGCACACGAGAGCCGACTCCCGGCGAGGAGTTCAGCGACTGGCCAGAGTTTGTTCAATGGGAGCTTAGCCGACGACAAAGAGTTGCCTCCGGGGCTACAGATATTCCTGAGGGTGTCGATGCTGTCTTTATTTGCGTCCAAGATGGTATGCATAAGGATGTTGTCCTTGGTCTTGCACCGTTGAAACTACACATCATGTGTGAGAAGCCTCTAGCGCCTAATTTGGAGGATTGTATGGCTATCTACAATAGCCTTTCGCCCGATTCCTCGGGATGCTCAGAAAAGCTGTTCGCTATTGGCCATGTCCTTCGTTACAGCCCTCACAACATCATGATGAGGAAGCTTTTACTGGAGGACAAGGTCATTGGAGATATCATGGCTGTTAATCACACAGAGCCAGTGGGCTGGTATCACTTTACACACAGTTACGTCCGGTAAGTTGTCAACTGATCACAATACACAATTGTGAAGACTGACCACATGCTAGAGGAAATTGGCGCAATGAAAAGGCGGCTGCTCCGTCACTCCTCGCCAAATCATGCCACGACATGGATATCCTCTACTGGATTCTGGCGGCCTCACCTCCCGGCTCTAACAAGCCAACCCATGTCCCCAAAGACATAAGCTCTTCTGGATCCCTCCAATATTTCAAAAAGGAGAGAAAGCCTGTCGAAGCAGGAAACGCCACAAATTGCTTGTCATGTGCCTATGAGCCATCATGCCAGTTTTCGGCGAAGCGGATCTACACGGGACCTGATCTCAGGAGTCAACAACAAGAGCACTTTTGCACCGTCGTCGCACCGGAAATCGAAGACTGTGTTCCAAATAGTGACCCAGAAGTAGCGAAAAAGGCTATTCTCTCGAAACTTGCTGAAGATTACTCAGAAGACACCCCAGTAGAAGAGATCAGCAAGAGAAATACCTTTGGACGTTGTGTGTACGAATGCGACAACGACGTCTGCGACAACCAAGTCGTAACACTTTCCTGGGACGCCGATCCAATCGTAGCTCCCGGCGAGACACCGCTGCAGGCTCTAAGCGGAAGAGGTAGCAAGACAGCTACATTGCACATGGTTGCTTTTACAGAAAAGATCTGTACCCGGTTCACGCACATCTACGGTGTTCATGGAGAGATGTACGCCGACAGTTCCTCGATTACAGTCACGGATTTTAGAACGTGCAAGAAGACGGTGCACTACCCACACATTCCCGAGGGCGGCGGCCATGGTGATGGAGACGAAGGATTAACGAGACAATTTGTGCTGGCGGTTGATCGTGTGAAGAACCATGGTGAGAAGGTTTCGACGGCTCAGCGTGATTATATCAAGTGTAATTTGAGGGATGTTATTATGAGTCATAGTATGGTGTTCGCTGCTGAGGAGGCAAGGAAGGGGAGGAAAGTTGTGGATTTTCAAGAGTGGTTTGAGAAGGAGGTCATGATAAAGTTAGGAGCTTAGACTAAATCTTAGGGGTTAGACATAAATAATACAAATATCCAGAACATTTATGTTATTTAGATTATGTTCTTAGGTTATTTATTCTCATCAAGTAACTAATTATGTAGTCATCCTCATCGGAGTCATCGGAGTAATCGGGGTCATCCTCTGCCAAAGCTTCAAGTACCTCATTCGAAGACTTGACTGCAGCCGCTCCCACCAAGGCCTGAGTTGCTTCAATCTCGGGCTCTATACCATATGTCTCTTCAGTTCCAGCCTCATATGTTAGAATACTGGCAACCTTATGGCCAATCTCTTCAACAAATCCCAGAAGTTGGTTCTTCTTTACGTACTTCCCACGGGTTTCCCAGTACTGAGTTGTCTTTCGCACCTCCTCATGTTGGATATTGTGGTCTTTCGAGTTGCCTCTCCAAAATACATGAAGGATTGTGTTGAGGAATGTCCACCAGATGTAACGAGCTCGAGGGCGAAAATCATTTAGAAAAACCAGTTTCCGGTTGTGTAGCTCCGCGATTGTCTGAAATCCACCCATATCCTTCTTCTCGCTGATCTTTTTGTTGACTTGTGGGTGATCCATATCAACAACGATGACGCGGTAGCTCTTAGGGTTCTGTGTCTCCCATTCCTTGACCCGATCCTGTCGATCATCCTTGTCGTTCAAGGGGAACATTGGGTCGGCTGGTTCCAGTTCGAGATCTGGTACAATGGCAATATAGCCATTTTCAAGGGCAGCCTCAATTCGCTAATGCAGAAATAGTCCATTGCATGGAGAGAAAAGATCATCACTTGAACCTCTGCCAAAAATGTCATCCATAAACGCGCCTTGAGACCGTGGGAATAGGTGGGCAGCACGGACAGCAGTATTATCCAACCAACCATGAAGAATAGGATCCCAGCGGTAACCCTCTAAGTCTTCGGGGTGGCTAGGGCAATATACCCTCTTCATTTCGGCAGCCATATTTGACTGCAAGGAAGTATCTCGATCGAGCCCAACTCTCGATGTTGAGAATGATCGTATAAATGACTCGCGACTGGTTGTATTCTGGACTCGTGACTCGTGTCTTCTCATGATGCTTCCCCATTGGGTCCAGCTATCGTGTCGCAGCTTGAGATTGAAAGCCTCTGATCGGTTATACCATGTTTCAGACGAATCGAATTTCCGAAGCTCAATCTGCGATGTGACCCGAGCTAATTTGACATGAAGAAGGGAGACTTCCAAGGACGTTCCCCAGCAGTCGCTGTTGTCATTTAGGGAGACTTTCCGCTTGAACTCTTTTCGGGCTTTCTTTAGTCGCTCTTCGATCCTGTTTCGTTTCATCTCTAGCGCAGCCGTGCTCAAGTTGGAGTATTTCGCATCCCATGTTTGATCCCTATAATAGTTTTGGGGTCGGGGGTCTGTGGAAGTCCCATGTTACACTCGGGGAGCTAGAAGCATAAGAGACGAAATGATTTGACCACTTAGACCAGACTTCTTAGGATCCTTACGTTTGTATCCTAAAGTGTAGTCTAAGGACAGGCGATGGGTGATTTGAGTAGATGAAAGCTGAAAGGGAGAAAGCAACTGAGGTGGGAGAAAGAGAGTTTACGTCTTTGTGAGAAACTGAAAGGTGCGTTATCTTGCACCTGCCTTTTATTTGGTGGTACAACTCTAAAGTAGGGCAACGACGAACTTTATTCTCACATAATTCAGAGGCAGGCAGCTCATGTCTTCTGCCTCCAGCTCACCTGCCTTTGATGGACATTCTCCGGTCTTTACTCCTGTCGGCCACTTCATCGCAGTCCCAGGAAAGGAAACAGGGAGAATGGGAATGGTAAGGTCAGGAGGGATCCCTGGAGCTGTTTGTCTTATCTACCTAGATTGACGGCCGGAACGAAACCCTGGAACCGGTCCCCAAGGCGAAACTGGAGCGAGCCCCAGAGGTATTGGATGAACCGACTAATTCGAGAAGGCGTTGATGCTGGAATGTACGATTAGAAGGATGAGTCACAGCAAAAATGTGTACACACAGCAATGACTGAACTTTGAGATGAAGATGCTAGAGATACGGCCTGAGTAATACCTACAACGTTTAACTTCTATCAGGTAGTATAGAATTAATTAACCTAAGATTGTGATCGGATAGCTAAGGGTCTAGCCTTGCTGATATGATTGAGAATGGCTTGTGGAGTAGATCGATACAATTTAGTGTTCCTTGTTGGATCTGCCACTCGTCAATATCACCCAAGTTTTTGCTACTGTTAAACATTGCTGCAAAATATTGTGAAATCTGATAGCGGCCAGACAACTGTCTTCCATAGCCTGCTTATATATGTTGAATAGTCAAGCTATAAATCGCCAATTCTCCTTTATAAATATGCAAAACCCAAATATCCCAAATCATTAAAAGTCCAAATCGCTAATATATATCATGCCTCGCTCATCTGTTGTCGAAGTTGTTTTTGAAACTCGTACTTCTTCTCTCGGCGGTTATTCTCCCTTGACCGAAACTGATCTCTGCGTCTCCGTTCAGCCCGGGTACTCAGTAACGGTCCCTGTGGACTCTCCCAATCCAACGGCACCTCTTGGAAGAGGATGGGTGTCCAGACTGGTAGTAGACGCTTTCCGTAGTGACCTTTTGATGTAGGTAGGATATTCCACGTTTCGTCGGTTTGGATATCGCGACGCTCGACAGGTACAAAGGCAGATGGCTCTGGGGGATTCAGTTTCAAGTATGAAACCTTTCTGTCCCGATCAGAGCGCCACTCGCGGTATTCAATTTCTGCGTGTGTGGCCTGCTCGTCGTTCAATTCGAGATCGCACGCTTCCTGCCCTTCCAACAATGGCGGCTGAGGCTGCGTGGCATATTTAGGCTCCCATTCTCTAAGCTTGGTGTGGCATTTTTCCAGCGCTGACCAATGTCGCTCAAGAGCCTTGACCCTCGAGTGAAGATCATGAGGCTCATCAGGAATAGGAGCTCTCTGTCCACCTCTGCGCGCAATAGCGCTAACAGTATCTCTAATATCCGTCTCGCGGAGGACAAGCCAGGTCAAATCGCGACGCGTTTCAAGACTGCGCAGCAGCTTGGAGCAGAGGTTGTAGTCGTCGCCGGGTAAGGACGTCGGAACCATCAAATCGCGCAGGGTGCGGTCGATGTAGCGGACTTCGCAGAGGGTGTTTTCGAGACGGGCATCGTTGGGGATATCTCTGAAGGGATTGCAGCGCTCGAGAAAGGCGGTCCCCACGCGAGTGTTGGAGGTGCTGTCGCTGAGGGGTTTAAGGTTGATGATGCGCCCCGCAGGTACGGGGACGCTGCGGGCCTTGAAGACGTTGAGAAAGCCTCGGATGGCGCTCATGATGCATTTTGCGATGGACAGAGCATTTAATGAGAGTGGGGGAAGTAATAATCAAGAGAAAGAGAAAGAGGGAAAAAGAAATGAGGGGGATATCGGGGAATAAAAAGAGGCAAAAAAGATAGGAGAACGAGAAAAAGATACTTGTTTCTAAAAACCCTCTACTTCCCCAAGAGGTGAGAGATGACGGGCTTCATCCTTGTCACATTCCGTTTTGCTCCGCTTGTACCTTTTTCAATGCAATTCGGACATTGCCGCGTGCTTTGACCAAGGGAAGAATAAAAGTCGGTGAATTAAAAAGACAACTCATCAATTAAAACAAGCTTTCCCTGTATATTATTCAAGAGAGTAACTCTTGCTATTGTTATAAATTCCCTCAATTTTTGAGTCTGCTTTCGTCTCAAAAAAAAAAAATGGATCGACAATCGCATGCAACCAATTCGTACAGGTACAGGTACAGGTACAGGTACACCAACTTCCCCGCGAAAAAAACCAAGACCCTGTCTCCGTACCAAGCCACGCACCACTTAGGCTTAGGCTTATTCCATCACCATCGAGCCCGATTCTCTTGTTCGTACAAGTGATACGTGTAGCTACTCCATTCATCTTGCATAGAGTCAGCATCAATCCTGCTTCGTGTTCCTTGATCTTCAAGTCTTTGGGCTCGGAATGAAAGAGTCTGCCCTCCGTCAACACAGCCAACAATGCGACCGTCGCCAAGGAATTCCATCCACCCTTTGTTGGTGTTGCCATATATGACAGGTCCCATATCTTCACGACCCCGCCATGTGAATTCGAGTCTGTCGTGCGATGATCTCATAGGGCGTTGATTGAAGCGCAGCACACCTTCATACACGCCGAGGTTGAATTGTCCCCAGAGTTTGTTACCGTCGAGTGTGAGACATAGCTCGAAATTGTCGGGGTCATAATGGTCCCACTGCTCTGTGACATCGCTCCAAATAATCTTGTAGTCACCGTTGAGAAGGCCCAACGGCTCAAGACTGTCACCATCGTCTGGGTCGCTGTCATACGAGCGGTAGCTGTTGCTCGGAGAGTGTCCGTCGGAATAGTAGTCTTGATGTGGAAATTCCGAGTATGGGGGTGGAGCATCAAAGTCGCCAGATGGTGGAACGGGGATCCGGCCCCGGCCCGCGAAAGCGCCGCCTCGACGCGCCGTTTGCTTGGTCCGCGGCGGTCTAGCCGGCTCTGAGGCACTTGCATTGCGACCGGGTCCTTGAGAGCTGCCTCCTCTGCGGGCGGTTTGTTTTAGACGTGGCTTTGCTGGCGTTGTGGATTCGGTCGCTGCTTTTGCTGGGGCTTTCGTCGTGGTCTTGGTCGTGGTCTTGGTCGTAGTCGTGGTCGTAGTCATGGTCGTGATCTTTGCGGTCGCTTTCGCTGGCGTTTTCGGTGGAGCTTTTGCTTTAGGGGTAGCGATTTTGCGAGCTGGCGCTGTAGCTTTTGGCGTTGTTGTCTTTGTCTTTTTAACGGCGGAAGCATTATCGTTGTCGCTTGCCTTTCTCTTGGTTCCCGCTGTAGCATTTGTCTCCGCTTTAGCAACCGGTGGTTTCGCAGCAGGCTTACTGTTTGTCGCGCCCTTCTTTGCCTCGCGATCATTCTTGGTCCATTCTTTCTTGAGCTTGGTCTCAAGCTTGGTGACATTTGCAGGCACCTTTAGGCCACCCGCGTTAACAGCGTCAAAGAGCCGCATGCGCGCGACCGACTTTGTCTTTGAGGGTTGGAGGCCATAGTGGATGAGTTGGGCTTCGAACCAGTGCGCGGGGTGGTCCTTGTCGTTGCCCGAGGAAAAGTGTTCCTTGAGCTCGGTGGCTGTAGCGCGTCGATGGCGGTTTTGGCCTGAAGCTTGGGCGAAAAATACTCCTTCGGCGAATGCGAAGCCGTCTTCTGCGACCGGAGGAGCTCCTGCCCAAGTGCTGGCAGCGGGTACCTTGGGCATCGTGGACAGCAAGTTTGGTGTTTTTTGAGGGAAGACGTGTCTGATTGCGTGTCAAATGAGGGGCGATCTGGAGATGTAGGTTTGTATCGTCATTACCTCAGGTGCTGGACTTTTTTTTTTTTTTGCTTTTTAGGGGCTATGCGCAGTTGCAACACCTGGCCGACACTGGCAGGGAAGATATTCATGAGCACAAAATAATGTTTGGACAAATGCTATGTAAATCATGCTTTATGATCTCTTATCTATAGATTTATCGCTGATCCGAGAGGCCTCTTCTGTTTAATTGATTGGAAATTATACTGAGATGATGTACGGAGTACAGGGTAATGTCTGGCAATTGTTTTCTAAAAAAAAACATTTACCTATCGTACAGGTACAGAACAGTGTGTAAATTGTTTATCTGCCTGGCATTTCTTATTCCTGTCTTGAAGGCGATGGTGTCGGTTCCATTCCCAGGTTTTTTTTTTTTTTTTTTTTTTTTTGGCTGGCACGAGATACTTCGTCGTCTTCTAGACTCACTAGAAACATGACAATATTCGACAAGTCTTCCATATTTACCACAACAGCACCAGTTACAGCAGATAAGCCTTTCAAAACGTTACAATCCATAAGTATGTTGTCAATGATATCTCGAGCCACACAGGTTGCCATGGCTGCTTCTAGAGTTCTCTTCCTCGCAATGAGACACTGTACAAATTGGAAAGGATGGTGTTGACAGCGGAGGGTTTCAGGGATGCATTCTTATTGACTCTGGATGAGAAACATTCCTACTTTCCAGCATGACCATATTATAGAGCCGAGCAGTTGCGAAAGTATCGAGTACCTTGAAAAATAAGTAAGTGAAACTACGTACTGGATAAGACAGAAAGACCATCGAATGTCGATTTGCATATCCAATAGTGCTTCCCAATTGACTTGGCTCTGTGTTAAGTTTATTTGTGCCCAAGAATGGGCTGGGAATTATGATAGTCGATGGTTAATATCACACTCATCTTGTTCTTATTGATCAGTTCCAAATGGATACCGGTCGGTAGTTTCCAAATACATCCATACATGGCCCTCGTTAGTTTGTCTTAACTTCGAGCCTGTGGCCAAGTTAATTCGCTGCACCATAGCGGTCAAAATGACCAAAATGAATGGTAGCGTTGCAAGATAGGCAGTTTGTCTACTGCAAATGCTATGTATGGGTTGCACCAATGCAAGTCAGCCAAGAAATGTTTGCATTATCAGCCAATAACTCATGTCATGAGGCCACTCTTTGGTGTTACACTCCTGGAGTGGGGTAGTTACCAAATGGCAAGTTACATATCAAAAGTTCAACGTAACATATGCATGCAGATCCGTATAATATGGGGTCTGGAGAAGCTTCTCCAACATTATTGTCTTTATTTTTAACCTTAATACCACATAATTCAATTCCTGGCCAGCGAACTGCTGTATAATCTGCGGTTATCATGTCCAAGGAGTTGGAGCACAGTGAAGCTGTTGGCCAGCATATCAGCAATGGTGGTGAAGACAGCAAAGAAAACACACAAACTCCCGAAGCCATAGCAACAGCCCTCGGTGCCACTGGCGCAGCTCCGTCGCCATGGGGTCGTGGACATATCCAACTCTACATGGCCTGCGCACTCATCTATCTGTGTTCGACCATGAATGGCTACGATGGATCACTCATGGGCTCCCTCAACGTGCTCCCCGAGTACCAAAACTACTATGGCTTGGGAAAAAGCGGATCGACTTCGACGGGTTTGGTGTTTTCAATCTTCCAGATCGGTCAGATGGCGGGTGCCTTGTTTACTTGGATCTGTGACTGGCGAGGTCGGAAGATCACTTTAGTTGTCAGCTCTTTTCTTATTTGTGCATCAGCAGTTTTTACTGCTGTAGCTCCGACTTTATCCTCGTTTATCGGAGCTCGATTCCTCCTCAGTTTCTTTTCGACGATCAATGGTGTCGCTGCGCCGATGCTCCTGGTTGAAATTGCCCCGCCGCTACATCGAGCAACGGTGGCAGGTATATACAACACTCTTTGGTACATGGGAAGCATCATTGCTACCTTTAGTAAGTTGGTATATATTATTTAGCAGTCTACTGCTAACTTTGACATAGCCCTGTACGGAGCCAACATCCACCTCAGTGGCAACATCAAGTGGCGACTCCCCTTGTGGCTACAGATGCTCTGCCCAGGCTTGGTCTGTCTTGGCGGCTGGTTACTTCCCGAAAGTCCAAGATGGCTGATCGCCCAAGGGAGAGATGAAGAAGCACGCAAATTTATTATCAAGCATCACGCCAACGGTGACGCCGAGCATCCAATTGTTGGCATCGAGATGCACGAGATCCGGGACTCACTTTCAGAGGTTCAAGGCCGTTCGCAATGGGCTTGTTTTGACTTGCGAAGTCTTTACAAGTCTCCTGCGCGTCGATATCGTCTCCTGCTAGTTATTGCCATGTCTTGGTTTGGTCAATTCTCGGGTAACAACGTTTCAAGCTACTATCTTCCAATTATGGTCCAGAACGTTGGTATCACGTCAACTAACCTCATTTTGCTTTTAAACGCGTTTTACGCATTGACTGGTTGGATTGCTGCCACTATAGGAGGTATGATACGTGTCTTTTGCTGCAACGAGAGATACGCTGACTCTGTTTATAGCACGCCTTCATGATATCGTTGGAAGACGTAAAATGTTTATGGGTTCTTGCCTGGGGATGTCAGTATCTTTGGCGATTGTTGCTGCCACTGCCGCCGAGTATGAACGTTCCGGAAGCGTACCATCGAGCTCCGCCAGCATCGCATTTATCTTTATTTTCGGTGTTATCTTTGCAGTTGGATTTACTCCTATGCAGCCGATTTACCCTGCTGAGGTTCTAGCTAGTGAGTTCATAGCATTCTGATTGAGTCTCAAAATTACTGACGAAAGTAGATGACATGCGAGCCAATGGCATGATGGTATTCATGATCACCTCTGGTTGCGCAAGCTTTGTCAACACGTTTGCGGCTCCTGTTGCGATGGAGAATATCCGTTATTGGTTGTAAGTAGATATCCGACAACGCCATGTAGTACTTTGCCACTAACAGGTTTCTCGTAGTTATGTGTTTTTTGTATTCTGGGATTTGTTTGAGTTTGCGTTTATCTACCTGTTTTTCGTCGAGACCAAGGGCCGTACTCTTGAAGAACTAACTGTTGTTTTCGAAGCAAAGAATCCCCGCAAAGCCAGTACTAGATCGCTCTAGCCGCTTTACCCTACGAACCATTCTCATGTGTATATGTATATATGGAGATAATGATGACGCTGTGGTCTGTCACGGAGTGCTGTTGTGAATTCAAGCTTCCTAATTATCAAATGGACGGATGGGCTCTTATGAAAGACTAACAACGCGCATTGTAAATTTAGACGACCCGGGCCGACTGTGTGTTTTAACTATCTGGGTTCCAACATGAAGCTGCTCAAACACGATGGCTGGCAATTGACTCCGGTCTTATCGTAGCTAGGTTCTGTGGGTTAGTCGTTAAACCATGCCTTCAACTCTCCAATTCGACGTTCTGACACCAAGACCTCTTCAGAAGGTGACCCATCGTCGTTGCGTCGGAAAGCTAATCGGAGAATTGCGCCAATCCGACCTGCGGTTTTAGCTAAATCTTGTGTTTTACGCCGAAGATCCTCGTCCTCGATCCCAGAAGAAACCCAGAACTCGTCCCAGAAAAGGTCCTTGTAGCTGCGGCTTGCATGCATAGTCATGCCATCCATCCAGGGTCATGAATCCTGTGACCAAGAAAAGCATGTCTAGATCCAATCCAAAGGGCATAACTGTTGCCAGAGACCAATCGACAATGCCTGTGATTTCAAATGTATTGTCATCGACAAGGATGTTGGTTACTGAGAAGTCGTTATGAGTGAGGACTTGTGGGTATTCCTTTCCAAAGAGCGAGGGGAGGGCTTCAATTAGTTTTGACAGGACCGACTTTGGCAGAACGGGCGGTGATTCTTCCGCCAGCCTGATCAGTCTTTTCTGGATTTCTTGTTGCTTCTGGGCCTGGGTTTGGCTATCAACTGGCTGAGGGTTAGACCAACATCGCGCAAAGTAACTTGGAGGTATTAATAAGACTACGTCCGAAGTTATATTAGATTGGGTGAGGATTACCGAGCCAGGTGCTTTACGAAGACTCCCTGCTTGGATTGTTCGTTCGGATCTATTTCCACCCCAAAAGGTTGAACTTCGATATAAGACGACCCTCGCAGAAAAGGCATGGAATAGATGAAAAGAGGTGGGTCGGCTGCTTCTATGTTGGCGTGAAAGGTTGACTCGGGAATAAGGTCGCTATGAATCTCTTTGGCTAACTTCACAATGTCCGCGTCGAGCATGGCCCCCTGTACTCTAAAGGAGAAAATGAGATCTTGTTGTGGCCCAGGGCACCCACTACAGACGACGGTGTAGCTCATTGAGCCTGGACTATCCACAGGGTTGACCGTCGAGGCGCCAGAAATTGATCGTGCGATTTCGTCACATTGTTTCTGACATAGTGATTTGCGGTCGCCAAAGAAGCGATCCGTTGCTTGTTGGGCCCAAGATGAGTCGGTCATTATCACAAATATTGTTATGATTGTTGACAACAGTAAAGGCCGAAACGTAAAGGACCTTTGTTGGGAGTTGGTTGAAAGTCCCAGTTTCAATGCCCCTCAACCAATAACATATCAGCACAGAAAAAGGCAAAAAAATGAGGTTCTGCCCGGGCTCGAACCGGGGACCTTCTCGGTGTTAACGAGATGTCATAACCAACTAGACCACAGTACCTATTACTGTTTGATGGAAGACATTCGCCAATTTACGTTGATACAGATAGTGACTTCCTATTTCAGCCAGCCTTTGTTCCACACGAGTTCAACGTAGGCGAACCTCCATCCGAGATCTGCCATAAGAGGACCCTGATAATAAGGTTTCCATCATAAATCATACTTTTCAAGCATTATGACTCCAATGCTCACACGGGACCTGTTTTTTTGCCTTGCCCTGCCCTAATATAAGGTTCAGCTGGGCATAAAATGCGTTGCTTCCATCCGGCTTTTTTCCTCTTCCCTCCACCAACATCAACACATCACAAGTCATCACAACAGTCGCCAAACAACGCCATAAGAGGACTTTGCATCTCAGATGATAGCCAATGAACTGGACTGACAATGAGCTTCTGTCGGCATACTAACACTGTACACTGATGATATGCTTAGTCATTCAAAGTGAGGGTTACGCAGCCACAGAATTGAAAGTCAATGGTATTAGAGCTAGCAACTGCCTCGCAATACTATCCCTTATTGGATACCAGTCCTGTAGATCCCATTCCTCAGTAACATCATGTGGAAAAAGTACAAAGTTGTATCAGGATTGTACTTCTTGATTTTAGCGAGGCTGACCCAAACCCATCCACCTGACGCAACTGGTGTGAGCGAAAGGCCACAGGGCGGCGCCGAGTTCTTCAGCTTTGCGCCGCAAGGCGCTCCAGCCCTACGCCGCCGATTATCAGCCTTCTAAGTTTTGTTATCCAGAAGGAGTTGCAAAGACTTCGTTCGTCACTGAACCATCATTACAAAGCTAATGAATGTCATCGCGTATACACTATGCCTCAGCCTCATAAACACTGCAAAGTCTTTGACCCTACTTGGTGACCACCCTGCAGTGCGCACGGTCCTCAAGAGCATGTCCTCTCAATATCAACACCATAATGAACGGTCTGGGCTAGGTCTTTGTTAATGTGCGCCACAAGTTCGCATAAACATTGGCCTCTGAGAGCATCGGTGTTGGAGGTCCGGAGACAAACTTAATTAATGTCACAAGGCAGAAACAGCTCTAGGCATTGAGTAGTATCATCTGTTCAGCTGGGTCGATGAGGAAAATATATATATTGTAAACATTCCTTTTCAATATCTCAGTATCATCTGAACTTCCTCAATTCAACGTTCTTCTACAATCTGTTAAAACTACTGCAAATGTCCCCAGTTTCCAGCCTCTAAAGACCCTATTATCTTACACATCCTGTCAAAAATTTATATCCGCAGAATGAAGTACCTCCTTCTCCTTTTATTCACATTAACCACATTTGCCAATGCCACATTTCCTGTCCTCGCTCGTCGTCAGGTTTCATGCAACGGTAACGCCAAAGTCTGCGGCGATGAGTGCATCTTGAAATCCTATACCTGCTGCCCTTCTCCCTTTTATGGCGGTTGTGCGCCTGGAACCGTTTGCGCCACCGACCACAATGGCACCCCTGGCTGTTGCCCCATCGGCAAAGTCTGCCTCGGCGAAGTCCCAGACACGCCCACTGATCCTGGTACAACCAAGAAGAATGCTGGCGCCTCTGACCGAATTGACGGCACTGCCTGCTATCTTATGGTTGGCGCGCTAGCTCTCCTGTTCTAAACTGGAGTCATTCATGTCATGCTGATGGTTGTTGGTGAAGGATGTGCAGGAGGCAGGGAATGTATGAAGGCTACTGAGCCAGGTATTTGAAAAGGGTTCTCTGATTGTATTCTCCGGTGCGATCTATCTATGCTCAGAAAGTCTAGGCTTCAATACATGACTCAACTTGGGAACAGAGTCGTCGTCAGTTTCTTTGTCTATCTTCAACATGTCCATGTCAAGCTTAGCCCTTTCATGTCATTAGCATTGATGAGCAGGCTGTTAAGTTACTCGTTCAGTAGTAGAATGGGAAATAGCATAAATTAAATGCACTTTTAAGTACTGAAACTTGTGGCAAGTTTGGTTATTTATAATCTGTTAAAGTGAATCATCACGGTCTACCAGGAGCCTCCTCGTAATGACATGCTAGAGAAGTTCAGACTCGAGAAGAGGTCACGACTTAAACGTTTAGCGTAGCAAAGACTGTCCATTTATCCTAACTTGAAGGTACTATAGCAAACTAAATAAATTCAACGGGACAACGTTGGGAACTTCTTTTCAACTAGAACTACTGATTGCTGGAGTCCTTTCTCTCGTTGTCTGAGACAGTCCCACTGTGTCGATCGTCAATCGTGAGCTTAGCATCCTCTTTGGCCGCCTCTGCTCCAGACTTAATTGCTGCTTTGAAATTCTTGCTTACGGACAAAACACTCTTGTCAATAACGTCTTCAACTAACTGTGAGGTCTAGACGGGCTGGCTGAGTTAGCTTTGCAACTTATTAATTAACGTCTGCACTAAATAATAAGCACCAGTGCCTCTATATCTACGATCATTCTATATGCACCTCTTTATTCTGTCATGAGACTATCCTTCAAAATGGAAGGCTTCCAGTCCGACAACAGTTTTCAACAGGGAGGCGTTGAAAAAGGAGGATTCCAGCATACTTCCGGCAAGGTACACAGATTTCATCTTTTCTAGCCATAGTGGCAGTAAAGCTAACAGGTTTCTAACAGGGCTTTTCGTCAACTTCTAATGAAGTCCCTGTCCAAGACTACGATATCGCGGTTCTACGCAATTCAATTGATGAAGAAAAGGCGAGAATCGCAGAGGCTGATGACTTGATTAAGAAACTTGAGTTTATGCCAGTTGCTATGAACGATCCCGGCTTATCCAACAACGGTTTCTAGTCCTAGTAGAGGAGATAGACTACCTCCACAAAGATTCACACATGTACTTGATTTTTGAAGATATTTTGGGATCATACTTGATCCGTGAATGATGGATTTTGGTTGTGAGTCGCGGTTTAATTACCCCTCTACAAAGAGCCTGTGTTCATGGCGGTAGCGGTTGATCCATTCTTCAGCTGTTTCTGATGAGAGTCGGGCTCTTTTGTTTGGTCGATGTTGGCTCTTTGACCCTTCCTCTCGTCTTTTTTCGTCGTCGTCTGTGGAGCAGTTTCTTGTTCTTCTTGTTCTTCTTGTTCTTCTTGTTCTTCTTGTTCTTCTTGTTCTTCTTGTTCTTCTTGTTCTTCTTGTTCTTCTTGTTCTTCTTGTTCTTCTTGTTCTTCTTGTTCTTCTTGTTCTTCTTGTTCT